>JAQZBX010001118.1:0-88675 GCA_029593785.1 Cabassous unicinctus | reverse complement strand
GTGTCTGGCAAAAGAGGATGGCCCACTGATGGGTTCTTGGTATTGAGGACTAGCCTTATGAGTATTTGCTCTTCTAATTGAAACTTAGCCTACTGTTATGGGGTGCCTAAGGGTTACCACCTGAGAGCCTCCTTGTTGCTCAAATGTGGCCTCTCTCTAAGCCAAACTCAGCATTTGAATGCATTACCTTCCCCCCAACATGGGACATGACTCCCAGGGATGAGCCTCCCTGGCAATGAGGGATTAATACCAAGTGCCAACTGGCAACACAATTGGAAAAAGACCTTGAATAAAAGGAGGAAAAGATAAAGAGAAATGAGTTCACATGGCTAAGAGACTTCAAAGAGAGTCAGGAGGTCATCCCAGAGGTAATACTTATGCATACCTCAGTAGGATCTCATAGAACACCAAAGTGGATATCACCCCACACTGAGAGACCCCTGAGGGCTCTGGTGACACCCAGGTCCTATACAAGTGGGGATAGCCCCAGAGAATGATGTCAAATTAGTGGGCTCTTCATTGGCATCTGTGTTCCTGGGAGTGATAGAGTTGGACTTAAATAAGTCATCCTTGCACATGGTCCATCAGTCCCTTCTACTCAAACCTATATGTGATGCTGGAGTTGTTAGGTGTACTTCCAGAGACTGTATCCTCTGGCCCACCTATGTGCCAGCTGTGCCTGGAATCTTGGTGGAGCTGCAACTCCTACCCTACAGCTCAATGGACTCATCCAAGCAACCTGGTGAGGAGATGATGATGGGCAACAGCCATCCCAGGAAACAGAGAGGGCCTGCACCTGAAGTCAAGATAATCCCATCCACTATATCCATGGGATATAAGCCCTCTCTCACTTGGAGGTGGAGTGGACATCACCTTCCAAGTCCCCTCAGGATTGGGGGAGGAGCTGTGGACTAGAGTGGACTTGGTGGTGTTCTATTGTAGACATATTGTGATTCAAGCAATGGAAGAAATTGTAACAGTGAGGTGGAGCCGGTGGCCACTGGACTTTTTGGGGCAGGGAGAGGAGGGGCAGTTGAAATACTGGAGCTTTTTTGGGACTTTGGGTGTTGTCCTGAGTGGCGAAGCGGCGACAGATGTAGGCCATTTTCCATCAGAATATACCATGCAGAACTGGGTGGGAGAGAGTGTGGTCTGTGATGTGAACTGTGGTCTATGCTTGGTGGCAAGGCCCCAGGATGTGTATATCCATTGCGGGTGTTGTACCACACGGATGAGGAATGGTGGTGTGGGATGTTGTTGGAGGTGTGGGAGGTGGGGAACATGGGAATCCCTGTAGTTTCTGAGTAATATTTAGGTAATCTAAGCACCTTTAAATATATGTGTGTGTGTGTGTGTGTATATATATATATATATATATATATATCTCAACATTTATGTAAACAAATGCACATATATGCATATGTATTTATATATCATTTTACATATATTGGTATGTATTGTGAAAAATTTGATTTTTACCCACAATTAAAAAAAATAGATCATAGTTAAGATATCTGGAAAGACTGTTAGCTCTTTAAATACATGCAGAGCAGAGTGAAGGATTATGTCTCTGGGAAACAGTCAGTTGAGATGCTTTCCTTAATTAATGTGTGCAATGGAGAAGGTGAAATAGAGTGACAGAAAGGGAACTTTGGTTACAGAAGGCAAAGGACATTTTACAGACTATGATACAAAAGAAGAAAGAAAAGGCCTACATTAATATTTTATAGAACAGCTGAAATGGAGGACTGGATAGGCATAATCTGTCTGGTTTCAGTGGGATTAAAATCTTTCTGAAAAGACCTTCAGAACCATTTATGAACTTTGTACAGGAACAGATTCTAGTCTGCTGGCCAAAAAGGGAAGACATCAGAAGTCATTCTTGTTCCATGATCCAAAAGTGAGTCAGCAATAATTAGATTGTTCAAACAAATATGCTCATAATGAGGATCACTTACAGAGCATGCCTGTGACAGCTATTTGATACTGAAGAAAATAAGAAAACAATCGCTGGGTATGTCCAGGCAGAGTTTGAAAAAATATTTAGAGAAAGAGTGTAAGTATGATTCAATAACTGAAGGATTGTTGTGTCTGTATTTCATTTAAAATTCATTCGTTTGCTTAGATTCTCTGATCCTATGATTATTGAAATTAATATATATCATCAGAGTTAGGAAAAAAAAATGAAAAGAGATATATGTGCGTTCATTAACATCAGAATATTCACTTTTGTGCATTTCTTCTATAGAAATTCTTCTTTGAAGCCATATATTGATACCAATAGTCACATTTTATTTGTTAGTGATGTGCATTGTCTCACACTGGTTGTTAGCAGCACCTTATCATTTCATTTCATTTGACTGCAGGATATCATAAGACCTAGAAAACTTCACCATCTTCATGGAAATCCTCCACACGGATATCTCAAATTCTCGGTAGCTCCAAGTTTTGAGAGGTCTACTGTTATTAGTGCTTTATCTGAGGGCACTGACTAGAAATCTCCTGTTATTGTCATTGTAACTAATCCACAGCTACACTTTCCAATGTCCTCCTTTCTGTGCAATTTATCCCTCAGACCTTTGAATTTCAGTTACAGTTCCCAAACCATATATGATTGTATTGAGTTAATATATACTGCCTTTATGTTTATATCATATATTAATATATTTTCAGTGGGACTTTGGATGTGTTCTGTGGAAGCACCTAATAAAATTTTAACCAACCATAACCCTCAACTGGCAATTTTCATTTTGTTTGTAATGTCTGTTTTGACTGCTGTTTTTGTTCTGATTGCAAATAATGCATCTCTTAAAAATCTCCTCTCAGTCATGTTCTACTTCATGATGTCCCCATTCAAAAACCCCATCATCTATAATCTGTAGTACAGGGAGATGGGCACTGCTCTAGGCAGAACCTTCAATAGATATTGAGCTCTGTTGCAAGGATTTTGGATTTAAAAAATTTTTAAATCAAAATCTGAGAGAAGTTTAATTTATACTTCACATGTGTTCTCAAGTTTGAATTTCTTGGTGTAAATATCTACTGTTTTGTTGTTTGTGTATTTTGCATTATGCACACATGTGATAGTAATATCTCTGTTCCTTAGAAGTTTATATTTAATACTATAAGTGAATAATTCATATAACTTTCTTAAAAATAATTCCTACATTGTTAAAACACTTTGGGAAATGGTTGGGATTATTTTGAGCAAAAAACAAGAATGACGTCATATGGAGAAGACAACATCTTTTGTATCCACATTTTTGTACCAATGCATACTTATGCCTTTGAGAGGATTTCAAGGTACTGGATACTGTCAAACTTGAAGAGACTAGTGTGTGGGCTTAGAAAAACATGTATAAATTGCATTTTTTAAATTCAGTTTCATACAGTATCTTAATGGAGTAATAAAGCAAATAGAACAGAGACACAAATGCAGAATGAGGAAAATAATAGGTTATAGCACTGAAATCTGACTTTAAAAATATGTTATCTTCTGATGAATTTTTACTAGTTTTTTTAAAATTTTAATCACCAATTTTATTTCTATCTCAGCATTAGGAAAACATATATTCCTGCATATTTTCAATTTTAATTTTATTTCTATATTTTGAAAATATTCTACAAATCACTTAAAATATTTTCAGTGATTTTAAGGCTTGAAAATACATACATCTTATACAATTTTCCTTAGCTCTTTTTAGTATTAGATTTATTTTTCTTATGGAAAAATACAGATTTATAACGAGACTTTATCTCTTTGAGTGTATTAACTAAGTTATAAAATATCCCTTTGTAAACTTAGCTTTCTTATTATATTTAGAGTTAGTTAAAATGCTTCTCTTATTATTCAAAATCTTGATTTCTTCCAATGCTGTGCAATCTTGAGATGTCTCTTCAAAATCATGAATAAACTAATTGAAATTTACTTATATTGTCTGTGCCCAGGAGCTATTCGTGTAGGGAGACTTTTTTTTTTTAATGCTGTTTGTGTGTAGCTGGCAAATATTTCATTATTTGTGGGTGGCTTTTCAATCTAAAAGCTTCATTTTATAAAATTGACTGATTTTTCTAGACTAAAAGTGTATATGCTTTCACTAATGAGGAAGTCTGAGAATGTTGGCTGCTACTTGCTGCCCTTGCGTTCTTCCGTAGTTCTACTAAACTTTTCTAAAAATTGTTCTATCATATAATGTACAATGTTGCAGTTTATCTCCTTACCTCTTAGCAAAGGATTGGTAGTATTTTGGGGGAGATTCAAGTACACAAGGACAAACTTAATACCAGCTAATTGTAATAAAATCCTATATGAATTAGAATCAAACTTAATGATTATTTAGCTTTTATATAGGGATTTTTCTGGCTTTTTAAATGAATAATCTTTTCTAAGTCATCGTTCCCTTCAATGTGTCCGTGTTTCAGAAAATAGTTAACTTAATTCCTCTGCGTCCACTCCAGTTGCGACAAAATATGATTTAAATCTTACAGAAATAAAACTAATGGGGTCCGCTGCCACTGTGCTACACCCCGCGCTGCTCCAACACAGGGCTTGGGCCGCCTCCTGAGCCAGGCACGAACCTATCCCGAGGACCCTGCCGCTTCGGCCCCGCTGCCCGCCCGGGACAGAGGTCATATGCCTTGGCCTCGCCCACGCAGATGGTCTTCAACGGCGCCAGCGTCCGGAAGGTGGGCCTGCCCACGCAGACGGGGGCCTTGTGCATCCTGGCCGCCCGTGCCCATACTGGAGGTCCTGTGGCCATGGCTGGTGGTTGTCCATGCTGAAGAGGGTACCACCTCCCAGCGCCTCGTCAGCATTGGCTTCCTCGTGGTGAATCCCAACTCTCCAGTGCAGTTACTGTCCCAAGAGGCCCGTAACAATGGTTATGTGGGACCTGGGGGTGGTCAAGGCGAACTTGGACAAAGCGCAATCGGAGCTGCCATGGGTGGCGGCTAGGGCAGAAATCCAAATTCACATCCAGGACAACGAGGCCCTGGTGAAAGCCTATGGAGTAGCAGCGCTGGACACCGAGACCTCCGTCCTCAGAGGCACCTCCACGGATGTGCCCGGACTGCGCCCCCCATTAAAGAGCAACAAGCCCACAAAACAAACAAACAAAAAACCCTAATGAAACCTGAAAAATATAAGGGATTAGTCCTTCAGTACTCCATTGATATAAAGCTAGCCCATCTAGCTGATTTAGACAATATAAATGGGAAAGGAATAGACAAGCATGGATTTAAGAAATGGGTGGTTCTTTGCCATAATCTGTTATCTATTTGAAACACGGGTAGATGCTACTCCATTAATGTAAGTGAAATTTCTTTTCTTCCACTATGTTTGTACAGTTGTCCAAGCACCATTTATTGAAAAGTACATATTATTGTTACTGTACTACTTTACATTATCTCTGTCTTACATGAGTGTTACTGTATAAGGGATTTGTAGTTGTGTCTTTTATTCTGTTGTTTTGTTGTCTATGTTTATTTCTGCAACCAAACCACATAAATTCATATGAATTTAACATGAATTATATTTTGGAAAATTATAGTTAAATTGAAAACGTTTTACTTTCTGTATGACCCAAAATGTTTTATGGAAACCACGTTGAAATTGTTGACTTTAAGATATGTATTAATTAAATTAGATATATAATATTTCTATTAAAAAAGCAAATAAAGCTTTAGGGTAATAATTCTGTGCAGAGAGCAATATTGCTATTATGTTATTGGAGAAAATTATGATTTCATGATAAATACATACCATATGTTTTTATTAGAAACTGGAATTAATCCAAGAGTTGAATTAGAGTAATAAGCTTTTTTTTCCCCATTAACTAAAGGAAACGTGCAACTTTTTGGTAACAAGTATGATAAGGTGGAAGGGGATGGTTGGACAGTGGATGGGGTTGATGGTGCAGTGATGTGATTGGGTTCAATGGTGTTGGAATATGAGGGTGAGTAGGGTGGGGGTTTGGATAGGACTATCCATGGAACTGGGGGTAGGGCTGGAGGAAGGAGCAGGTGGACTCTGGGACTTGTAGGTCTCTGGTTAAAGCTACAATGGTGGGAATGTTCTTTTGAAAAATATGGCAAGGGAGGGCAACTGGAGGAATATGTGGGATAGGGCACACTTGGGGCATGCTTCTGTGGAATATGAAAGTGTTCATCTTGTCATAGTATGTTAATTCAGTGGATGAAGACCTACACAATAAACAAGAAAATATTAA
The DNA here is from genome assembly GCA_029593785.1 of Cabassous unicinctus. Lineage (NCBI taxonomy): Eukaryota > Metazoa > Chordata > Mammalia > Cingulata > Chlamyphoridae > Cabassous > Cabassous unicinctus. The sequence goes on along the minus strand of JAQZBX010001118.1, from coordinate 82,448 downwards.
ACTCTCATCCTGGGGATTCCAGCTATGCTTTCAGAGAGACAAGAATCTCTCGAGAACATAGGGAATGCCTAATAAAAGAAAAAAGATCAGTAAGTCAAGCCCTCAATAGTATTGCATGTAACTATGAACCTTACTCTTCAAAAATTGAAATTTAGTGCTTACCGTAGGTTCAAGGAAAGGAGAAGGGAAGAATAGAATAGATGGAACATAGGACAATTTTAGGGCATTGGAATTGTTCTGCATGATCTTGCAATGACAGATATAGGCTATTTAAAATTTTGTCAAAACCTATTAAACTGTACAGTGCAAAATGTGAACCTTAATGTAAACCATTGACAATGGTTAGTAGCAATGCTTCAATACTTGTACATCAATTGTAACAAATGTACTATACACATGTAAAATGTTATTAACAGGGGAGATTGGAATGGAGGAGGGTGTTGGGTATATGAGAATCCCCTATATTTTCTATATGACTTTTCTGTAACCTAAAGCTTCTTTGAAGTTTCAGTGAAAAAATAAGAAACTGGGGGAAACTACAGAAGAAACTGTCACTATATGTAAAAGATAACAGACCTTGCGGTGATGAAAGTCATATTCAAAATTTTTTATTTAATTTTTAAAATGTTTTATTTTTACTTTTATTTTTGTTTATGTATTTTATTTTTATTTATTATTAATTTCATTTTATTTACTTACATTTATTTGCTTATTTTGTGGCTTTGTTTTGGGGGGGCTTTGGATTGTAGAAGAGACACAGTTGTGGCAGAGGAGGATCACTGGTGTAGGTGTGGTGATAGGGGATATGTGGGGAGGGGTGCACTTGGACATACCTCTATATCTTCAAGTGGTCATGTGGTAGTCTCTTTGTGGGTGGAGACTCACACAATAACCAAAAGAATATTGAATTCCCATCCTTGGAAGTCCTGCTACATTCTCTAATATAACAGCAAGAATCCCCAGAGTGCAAGAGCAATGCCTAGCAAAGGAGGACAAAGCATTACTCCAGGCCCTTGATATTGATGGTTGTACATATGCACCTTTTCTTGTGAAATTAAACTTAGCCTAGTATTGTATATTGCCTAAAGTTTACCTCCTGAAAGAATCCTTCTCGATTATATGTGGTCTCTCTCAAAGCCAAACTTAGAATATAAACACTCCAACTTCTCCCCAGCATTTGGCATGACTCCCAAGATAAGCCTCCCTGACACTGAGGAATTATTACCAAGTGCCTAGTGATTCATTTGGAAAAAAGCCTTGACCAAAAAGAGGAAATAGTAAATACAATTCATTTTTTATGGCTAAGAAGTTTCAAAGTGAGTCTGGAGGTCATTCCAGAGGTTACTTTTATGCATGTCTCAGCAGGATCTCATTGACTGCCACAGTAAATGTTATCTCAGACAGCAGATCTCCTGGCATCTCTAGAGACATCTACACATGATAGGGCAGACAATCTCAGAAATTCGGAACCCTGTCAGTGGGCCTTACTGTGGAATATATGCTTCCCAATGTAACAGAGTTAGACTCATTTATAATTTCCCTACAAATGACTCCTCTGTCTTTTTTATTTGAACCTGTAATGAGCACTACACTCATTTAATATATGTCCCAGAGACTTTAATCTCCTGTGTGTTCATGTGCCATTTGAGCCCTGAATCTTAGCAGAGTTGCAACACCTACTCTCCATTTCGTTTTACTTGCCCAGGACAACTATTAATAACAAAAGGATGATGATATAGATAACAAAACAGAGTTATCTATAATTGCCAGCAAGACAGTTCCACCCATCTGCCCCCATGGGATCTAAGTCCCTTCTCAGTTAGAAACAGAATGGACATCACCATCCCCAAATCCTCAAGAATGAGGAATGAACCAACAGAAGGAGGAAATGAAACTACGGCCTAAAATAGAATTAATATTATTCTAGCAATGGAAAAACTTGTATCATTGATATAAAGGCAGCAGCCACCAGAGGTTCTGAGAGGAGGGAGAGGGAAGAATAGGTATAAAATGTGACATTGTGGGCTCATTGTAATTGTCCTGCATGGCATTGTAATGATGGATACAGGCCATTTTATGTCTTGTCAAAACCTATAAAATTGTGCAGTGCACAGAGTAAAACATAATGTAAATAGACCTTACTTAGTAACAATTCTTCAGTATATTTTCATCAATTGTGGCAAATGTACCATACTAATGAAAGATGTTGTTGGGGAAAATTGTGGGAGGGTTAAGGGTGGGGTATATGGGAATCCCATAAATTTTTGATGTAATATTTATGTGATCTAAAGCTTATTTAAAAATAAAGAAAAAACAATTAAAAAAGATATTTGAAAATCTATGTATGGTAGATGTCTTAACTATAATAATTGAAAATATAATGATATATGTTGCCTTGAAATTGTACTAGTGTAAGCACTATGAATAAAATATTCCTTGAGGCAGATAGAGGATTGTTAGGATATTTACAAGCAAAAAAAATGTTATAAATGCATACTATTGAAATATTCCATTTAAGCAAAATAATCCTCATATAGTAAAAGAAAAGTTGAGATAGCCAGTGAAGTTTTTACTATGAAAAATTTCTGGTACTTAATTGCTGGATAGTAGTAGCCACCTATGCTCTATGTAAATCTTTAATAGGTACTTTTATTTCATCTCTTTAAAACTTGATAAAGAATAAGAATCACAATTATTATACTATTTTCCACATTTAAAAATTGTTTAGCAAACAATTTCTATATGTCCCTGAAGCAAATAGGACCAGATAAATTAACCCTGAACTCTCTCTTACATCCAAGGCTATTCATTTTAACCATCATGATACTCTATGAAGGAGCAGTTGTATGGTAAATTTAGCAGTGGGAAACAAGTATTTCTACAAACTCAGGGAAAAAATGCAATCTGAAATTATGGAGATTAGGAAGGAGACTTCTAATATTTAATAAAAATGCTTGTTTTAATAAAGAAAATAAAAACTGCTTAAAATCTTTTATGGCCCATCAACATAACCCTTAGGTCAATAGTAACAATTTAATCACTTAGTACTGTTTTTTTGTTTGTTTGTTTAACTTTCCAGCAATTTTTATTAATGAAGGTGTAGATATATGGAAAAATCATATGGAAAATACAGATTTACGTTTCCCTTATCCCCCTCAAATATTAACACTTTGCATTAGTGTGGAAAATTTGTACATTGTAGAAAGATTATTAATGTACTGTTAACTGTAGTCCATAGTTAATGTTAGGATGCTCTTTGTGATGTAAAGTCCTATGCTGTTGGTTTTTAAAATATTTTTCTTGTAATATATATACAACCAAAAATTTACCCTTTTAACCACAAATATATAATTCATTGCTATTAATTACATTCACAATGTTGTGCGACCATTGCCACTGTCCATTACCCAACTTTTCCATCAAACCAAACAGCAAAACACTAAACCCACTAATCATTAATTCTCCATTCCCTAGCCACAATTCTTCCTGAAGTAACCTGTATTAGAGTTTCTCTCTCTATGTATTTGCTTATTCTAATTATTTCAAATCAGATATATCATACTCTATTTGTCCTTTGTGTCTGGTTTATTCCACTAAACATGATGTCTTCAAGGTTCACCCATGCTCTCACATGTCTCAGAACACCATTTCTATTAATTGCTAATAATATTCCATTGTATGTAAATACCACATTTTATGTACCCATTCATCAAATGATGGACACTTGTGTTGCTTCCATCTTTTGGCAATTGTGAATAATGCCTCTATGAGAACTGGTGGGAAAATTTCTGTTCAAGTCCCTGCTTTAATTTCTCTTGGGTGTATATGTTATAAGAGGAATTACCAATAATTCTATACATTATTTAACCTTCTGTGAACCTGCCAAATTATTTTCAAGAGTCGCTGTAACATTTTACATTCCCATCAAAATGATGAGTGTTCCTATTTTTTCCACATCTAGTCCAACACTTATTTTTTTAATGGTAACCATTCCAGTGAGTGTTAAATAGTATCTTATTTACCATTTTTTGCCATTTTTTAAATAATTTGTGTTATTTGATTTTTTAAATTGTTGATTTGTAGACTTCTTTATATATTCCAGATACTAAACCATTAATGTATAGGTATTTTCCAAATATTTTATCCCACTCTGCAGATTGTATTGTTACTTTCATGAAGTTCAGTGATGAAAAAAGTATTTAATTTTGATCAAGTCCCATTTATGTATTATTTTCTTTTGATGTCCTTCTTTTGTTGTGAAGTATAAGAAACCATTATCTAAAATTGGGATCTGAAGATGATTCCCTGTTTTTTTCTTCTAAGTTTTTCATATTCCTTGGGCTTATATTTAAGGTTTTGTTTAATTTTGAGTTAATTTTGTATATGGTGTGAGGTATGGTTCCTCCTTGATCTTTTTACATATAGATATTAAGTTTTTGTTTCACCATTTGTTGAAGCGACTATACTTTCCCAATTGAGTGGACTTGGTATCCTGGCCAAAAATCAATTGGCCATAAATATGAGCATTTATCTTTGAACTCAATTCAATTCCAGTTGTTTATATGTCTGTAGTTGTGTCATGCTTTTTAAAATATTTTATTGAAGTATATCATTCATTCGTGAACATATATAAACAATAGGTTATAGTAAAAGTTGTGAACTTACAAAATAAACATGCATAACATCATATAGGCATCCCATACATCACACTACCACCAACACCTTGCATTGTTGTGAAACATTTGTTACAAACTATGCAAAAGCATCGTCAAAATATTACTAACTTTAGTCCATATCTTACATTTTGGTGTTTTTTTCCCCCATCCCACCCTATTATTTTTAATATATTTTTTGTTGCAGAGGATGTGAACTTACAAAACAATCATGTGCATGTTTATAATTCTCATACAACACCCCTTCACCAGCACACCACACTGTGGTGGAATATTTATTACAAATTATGAGATAATATCATCAGACTATTACCATCAACCACGGTAATGCTGTTTTGATCACTGTAGTATTTTATGACAAATTTTAAAATAAGGAACAGTGAGTCCTCAAAATTTGTTCTTCTTTATCAAGATGTCCTTTGGCTATTTGGAACCACTGATGTTTCCATATCTATTTGATTAGTGGATTTTCCTTTTCTGTAAATTGGAATTTTAATTGAGATGCCACTGAAAAATCAATTTGGTTAGAATTTTTGTCTTAAAATAATGTTTCTTCGAATCCATGAACATGGATTATACATTCAGGTTTTCTTCATTTCATTTAATAATGTTTTTAACTTTTCTGTGCATTAGTCCTTTGCCTCCAGGGTTAAATTATTTCCTAGATATTTGATTCATTTTGTCATTAATGTAAATAGATTTTTCACTAATTTCCCCTTCAGATTGTTCATTACTATTTTATAGAAACACCATGATTTTTTTCCTGTTGATCTTGAACCCACCAATCTGCTGAATTCATTTAGTAACTCTGGTAACTTACTTGTGGTTTTATCATGTTGTTATGTATATAGGATTCTGTCACCTGCAAATGGGGAAAGTTTTGCTTCCTTTAATTTCTTCTATTTGTTTAATTGCTCTGACTAGAACTTTCAGGACAATGTTGAATAAGAGTGGTGAGAGTAGGCATTCTGGCCTTGTTCCTAATCTTAGAGGGAAAGCTATCTAACACTATTGAATATGATGTTAGATGTAGGATTTTCATATATTCCCTATATCATGTTGAGGAAGTTTACTTCTACTGCTAGTTTTCCAAGTATTTTTTTCATGAAGGAATACTGGATTTGTCAAATACTTTTTTGGCATCACTTGAAAGCACCATGTGATTTTTCTCCTTTCTTCTATTAATGTAGTCTATTCCATTGATTGTTTTATTATGCTGAAACACACTTGTATATCTTGGGAAAATCCCACTTGATCATGGTGTATAATTATTTTATACAGCTGTTGGATTTAGTTTGCAAGTGTTTTGTTGAAGATATTTACATCCGTATTGAAAAGGGGTATTTGTTTGTAATTAACTTTGTTTATATTTTCTTGATCAAGCTACGATATTATGGTGATCTGGCCTCATTGAATGAATTAGTGAGAGTTTCTGTCTCAATTTTCTGGAACAGTGTAAACAGGATTGTTGTTAATTCTTCTTGGAACATTTGTTAAAATTCTGTTCTTATGTCATGTGGTCCTGGACATTTTTTTGTTGAGTGGATTTTGATGACTGATTCTAAGTCTTACTTGGTATTGAACTATTGAATTTTCTATTTCTTCTTGAGTCAATGTAGGTAGTTTGTATATTTCTAGGAATTTGTATATTTTATCTAGGTTATCTAATTTGGCTTACAGTTGTACATATTATTCTCTTATATGATCTTTTTTATTACTGTGGGGTCAGTATTAATGTCCCTCCTTTCATTTCTGATTTCATTTTTTGTGTCTTCTCCCTTTTTGCAACTTTAACTAAAACGTCAATTTTATTGCTATTTAAAGGAAACAATTTTTGTTTCCCTGATTCACCCAATTATTTTTTAAATTCTCTATTTCACTTATCTCTACTCTGATGTTTATTATTTTCCCCTTCTGCTTGCTTTTGGTTTATTTTGCTTTTCTTTATCTAGATCCTGTAGTTGTGAGGTTAGGTCTCTTATTTGAGCTCTTCTTTCTGGATCTAAGTACTTAAGTCTTTAAGTTTCCTTCTCAGCATGAACTTGCTATATCCCATATGATTTCTTATGTTTTGTTTGTTTTCATTCACCACAAGATATTTCCTAACTTCCTTTGTGTTATCTTCTTTGACAGTTTGGTCATTTAAGAATGTGTTAATTTTCATATATTTTTGAATTTTCCAATTCTCCCTATCTTATTGATGTCTAGCTTCATTCTATTGTGTTTGAAGAAATACACGCTATAATTCCAGTAGTTTTTAATTTATTGACAATTGCTTTGTAGCCTAACATGCATTAACCTGGTGAAATGTCAACATTTATTTCATATATATTGGAGATATACTATATGTTTGAATTAACCTCTATAACAGTAATTAGGGACCATCTTTGTCCCTTAAAACAGTTTTTTACTTAAAGTCTATTTTACCAGATATTAGTATAGCTAACATAGTTCTCTTTTTACTAGTATTATAGTCATATTTTTCCCTTCTTTTCACTAACAGACTATTTATATCTGAATTTTAGGTGAAATGCTTGTAAACAACATATAAATGTGTCATGCTTTTTTGTCCATATGGCTTTAATAATGATTGATATGTTGAATGCACAACTATATGATTATACCAAATACCATTGATTGTACACTTTGGATAAATTGTATGTTCTATTAATATGTATCAATAAAATTGATTTGTTTAAAAAAAAGTGGTTGTGGATCAAAGGTGCAGTCTAGGGATGAAATGTCAAATGAAACTAAACTAGAGGAAAATCTAGGGACTGTATAATATAGTGATTTTGGTGGTGAATAAAGATGGCAGTTAATCATATAAATATAAAAATGTTCTTTTATTACAAGGTGTTAAGAATATGGTGGAAAATGGGAATATTACAGATAATCTAACTTATGGATTATTTGATGGTTAACAGTAATAGTGTAATATTTTGCAGCAATGGCAAAGAACATTTGATATCAATTCTATGTGTCAACAATAAGGGGGTATGAGGAGTTATGTGATTTTTACTTTTGGAGTAATTGAAACATTCTAAAATTGACTGAAATGATGAAAGCACATCTCTGTGATGAAATGAGAGCCACTGAGTGTACACTTTGAATGGATTTTATAAAGCATGTAATTGCTTAACACAGTGAATCCTGTGGGACTGTGATTAACAGAACAAATATAACAATGTTCTGTCATGAAGCATAACAAATATATAATACTAATAAAGGTTTTTAATAATAGGGTGGGTTGGGGAAATACTCCAAATGTAAGATATGGACTATAGTTATTAGTAATATTTTGATGATGTTTCATAATTTGTAAAAAAATATTTCACAACAATGAAAGACATTGATGATAGGGTGATTTATGGGAGTTCTGTATGATATTATGCATTTTTGTTTTGTAAGTTATACAGCTTTTACTATGCACTTATTGTTTATGTATGTTCATATATGAATGATATTCCTCAAATCATTTTTAAATGAAAAAAATTAATTAAAGCTAAATATTTTCATCACATTAAAAGTGAAGGGAATGCTTTTAATCTTATGGGATGCATCTCCCAAAACACAAACAAACAGAAAACAAGCATATCATTTCTTAAGACTGAGTATATTACTACAGGATCAATGTTCAAAGATATAATCACTATATATTTGAGGAATGTGAATGACTACATGAAGACACTAAAGATCAACTATCAAATACAGAGATTATTGAGGAAGTTGATGCTTGGAAAAACGGGATGTCAATGAGTTTTCCAATTTTACATCTTGCAGCAAGATGGCAATATTGAAGCTACACCATGTGGAGAAACTACACTTCACAATATTACTTAACAATATAAGGCTTAAAATATATGTAAGACCTGCCTGTTGATAAGATTATTTGAAATATATGCAAACATATATATTGATAATAAATTTGAAACCTTACGGATATATAATATAGATATGAAACAAAACTGATGTAGCTATATAGCTGTGTGCTCATCACACAGTATACACCTGAAGGCATTGATGTATGACTCAGTACTAAGGGTATTTTGCATCTTGATATACAAAACAATTTATATACACCTAGTATCATAGCTTCCAGATATATAATCTCTAACATTATACATGACAAAGGGGAATTTAAAATATCCAAAATTATACCTAGATATGTAAAAACAATTCAGCCAGTATGATAATCATAAGACAACCATAAGGAAAGGTTTAAAAGTTTTGAAGAGTACAATTGACTAACTCCTAATGGTGTAGAATGTGCATTCAAGAGTATGTTGAGTAGTTTGAAATTATAAAGTTTGCATTGAACACACTTAAATAAAACTGGAAATCAATGACAGAAAGGTACGTAGCACTTCTAAGAAGCATCTTGAGTCTTTTTACCTTCCTAACATAAAAATGACTTACTCATACCATGACTGTGAAGATGGTGCAACAGTTATTGTAGCATTTCCTAATAGGCACTCTGTGCCAGGTATTAGTCTAAGTGGTTACATGTTCCATTTATTCCTACTCTCAAGTGGCACATGAGGGTGGACACCATTGTTAATGTGCTAACAGGTGGAGAAACTGAATTATCAGAGATAAAGCAATGCTCTGATGATCATCCAGCTCACAGGCCACTGTGCTGGCCTCTGGCACCAGTTTCTCATACACTTTGGACAATTTCATAGGGACTGTTTTTTCAGTTATCCATTAGCAGTACCATGAGTTTGGTCTGACTATTGAACATCACCCCATTCCTGAGAGCAAAACCCTGAGGATGAGCAGGAAATCTTAGTGTCCTAGGACTGGGCTGATGCCAGTCTCTGGGTCTCCTACTCTGCTCCTTGATCTCAAGGATCCACAGGCATTTCACCTTAAGAGCCCTCAGAACATTAGGGGAACTGTGATTTTCTTCCTAAGAGATTATCCATTTAATCATCAGAAATTCTTTCCATAAGTTCAAAGATACAAATATATTTCAATATAGAAAAGTTCTGTTAAAGATAGATTTTGCTTTTGTCCTGTTCCCTAACCATCTAGAACCAATTATCTCATTGAAATTACCTGTGGGCACTGGCTACTATTGGTGTCAAAGCCTGTGTTCCCAGGAGTTTTCTTTGATGCTATTGGAGACAGCCATTTAGAAATAAGCACATGAAATCTCTTGTTATGAGGGAAAGACTCCATTCAGGTTCTTATTCATCTCTACTTAATATGCCCACTCATCTTTGCCTACAGATGAAACATCAGTGGACCCTTACCAGAAATCCTGACTTATCTATCCAATGTAAGGAAAAATAATATTAACTTCTGATGGTGGGCTGTTAACTCTTCTTTCTCTCTTCTTTTACTTTCCTCCAAGAATCACCCCATTTCTTTCTTCCACTGTTGGCCTTATTTTTTTGAGAGAAATTTTCAATGAGACTATTATTAAAAATATAAATATGGAAGTTACTCAAATAATGTGACAAACAGCTTTTTATTCAATGCAGTAAAAAAGTTCAGTTCAAACAGTTTTAACAGAATTGATTGCCTTTACATATTAATGGGAACACCTGTGCAATGATCTAATTATCTCAGGAGAACTTTGCTGGTTATCCTCCTGCAACCTTTATACTGTTTAACAATAGTATCAGTTTTACAATCTCTATCTGTACAGAACACTTTATGTTAAGTAATACTTCTTTTAACAGAAAATCATATTAGCAAACACCATGTGTTCACACTTCCTTAGTTCATTGTTTGCTTTAAAAATAATAATTATATGAATTTAAGATGGAAGAAATGTAAGTGCTGAAGGAATCACTTGCTTAATCACTTTTTAATGTTTAGTAATCTTTGATTTACTTTGCTTCAGTAACTACCATTATGACAACCCCTATTTTAATTTTTTTTACAAATATTAAATTCATAAAGTAGACCTTTTTACAAATTTTATATGAAAGGAAACTGAATGTGAAAGAAATTTGTGAAGTTCTCAACAGATACATAGCAAAAAAAATGTCGAGTCAAGATTTAAAACATATCTTTTCCTGAAATTTGCACAAATTTAACTCTGCTATGCTGAAAAATCAGTAATTGAAGCTAGAAACCTACAATTTTTTTGGTGATTATGAAATAATAAAAGTTGTTCATTCTGTATTCCAGTTGTGAAATATTGATGCATTATTGAAACATTTTGAAGAATTCTGAAATAAAAGAGTATCATAACAAGAAAAAACTTTTTTTCTTCTTGAGATCAGTAGATCAGTCTGAAAGTAACACAGGCCCTGACTTTCTACACTTAGCAGAGGTTCTCTCTGTTGTAAGTAGTTGTATTTGTCATGAGAAAATGGAAACAGCAAAACAAATATATGACATGCATTAACATTGAGAATTAAAGAGTGAAAGTGTAAGAAAGTCAAAAAATGTGCATTCAGTGGATTCAAGTCAAAAAGAAAAACAGAGAGTTTAACCAACTTCAGAAGAAAATGTTTTCACATTACGATTAATAAGGGTTTAGCTAAGGTCATTTGTGAAAGGGAACATTATGAAGGGATTTGGTATGAATACAACATCCTTAAATAACCCACACATCATGCAATATCTTTCTATCTCAGCTTATTCAAGTTCTGAAACATGTCCAGATTTTATGGGAAAACATAATAGCATTTAATATAAAACCAAAGAATCAAAACACTTAATGTAGTTAACCATACATTGCTAATAAAGGAATGCATTTTCCCCACAGGTAATATCTACATATCATAAGTTGCAAAAGACTTTTTTTTTTTTGAACAGAGAAATCTAAGCATCTATTTAAATTCAAGGAGTACATGGAGAAGCAAGAGACACTTATGTTGGTTTTTAGTGAGAAACATTTATGTCAGTGAAAAAGGAGAAAGAATGAAAATTCGAGTGGTGAATTGGCCTTAGAAATAAATGATTCCATTCACCCCAGGAAAACAGATAAGGGAGGCATACGAGTGAAAATATGTAAGTTTTTTAAACATTGAAATTCTAAATGTATTAGGACAAATTTTCTTAGAATATTGTAAATGGATAAAGACAGTGGTCACTGATATTGAATAGAGATTTGGGCGATACACAAATTTTACTTTTCTAGATGAATTGAAACTCAGATCAAAATAAATAATTCTGAGTTGAAGTTATACTGTTGAGTAAGGTCAAGAATATTAAAATATGAAGCATTATAGAAAATAGTTTTAAACAGTTCTTATGGAACACCTAATGATGTATATGTAGGACATCAGTGGAGAGACATTTCAGGTCTGGATCACTGTGATTTGCTAGTGGATCCAAAAATTGGGGTCTCATGGATCCTACAGTATTCATAAGGTTTGAATGTTGCTGTACTAGTGAATACTGAGCCTGAATGAGGATTTTGGATTGATGTGGTGGGAAACATTGAATCACAGTAGGATGAGGAGTTGTGCTGGAGAAAATGCTCCTTGTGATGATGCACTATCTGAGCAGACAAATCTGACAGTAAATGCCCACCCTTCCACAGACTTTACATGGCTTAATAAGTGTCCTTGACTTTTCAGTTACCTACTCTTTTTTATGCATATTTTGCTTCACAATAGGGTGTCCTCCTCTAGTGGCATTTACATGAATGTATTGCAGATTGGAGAATATCTTGTTCCAAAGAACAATAATTTCTGTGAGGTCTTTGCTGCCCTCATGTTTTAATTTCATTTTAATATCTTGAGAGCACAATGGCCTTGGCATTGAATTATGTTGTTATTGTTGCTTCAGCCAAATTAACGGTCCATAAGAGAAGACTGGAATTCCATAGTGGCCCAATGCCTCATGCATCTTGGTGCTGTAGGTTGGTGTTCAGGTGGGAGACAGGCACAGCACACAGTGAAACACAAGAGGGAACCAGGTGTTTCCACGTGACATTGCCAAGATCATGTTGGGACTGCAGGCAATGAGCTCTATGTCAGGGACAGGTTTTTGGGCCTCAGTTACAGGTGAGAGTAGGAGACAGGAATGAAAAGACTGAAGCAGAGAGAAATATTCCTAATGACACGAGCTGGTCTGGTTTTTGGATTTCATTTATGATTTCTTCTCTATCTAAGTCCCAAGTGATGAAATAAGAGCCTTGGTCAGAGCTTAAAACTGTGCCAGAAAGCAAACAGCTCCCCTCTTTGAGGACTTGCCTTAAACATTCCTGGTTGTATATTTTATGCCAGTTGTATCGATAAGAAATCTATAATAAATTCTAAAGGTCTTAGTTTAAGTTCACCTCCCATGCTAATAAAAGCTGATGCTTCCCTCCCAATCAGGATGCCTCCCTATTTATCTGTGAGCTTTTTTAAAGAAAATGCTCTATTTGTCTCCATAAACAAACAGTTCTCTTTTGTATACCCAAATGTTCAGTTTTTTTCTGGGGGAAGGAATTCATTATATCTCCTTTATTTTGAGTTCCAGATACCTTTGCATTAATTAAACATATTGCTGCTACCCTTATTGCTCAACAACCACTTTGAGAAAAAATTGGTTTAACGTTATCTATCAAAGCTATACATGTGCACAATGCATGATTAATAAATCCCACTCTTCATTATATATCACACAAAAATGGACATGAGTTCACAAAATCATGTGCAGATGAATGTTCTTAAAAACACCTCCTAAGAACAGCAAAAGTCCCCCAAGTGCAGGGGCAGTAACTGGTGAAGGAGGATGATCCACTAATGGACCCTTGATATTGATGACTAGCCTTATAAACCTTTGCTCTTGAAATTGAAACTTAGCCTATTGTTATGGGGTGCCTAAAGGTTGCCTACTGAGAACCTCCTTGTTGCTCAAATGTGGCCTTTAAGCCAAATTCAGCATATGAATGCATTACCTTCCTCCCAGCATGGGACATGACTCCTGGGGATGATCCTCCCTAGCACTGAGGGATTCCTACCAAGTGCCAACTGGCAATGCAACTGGAAAAAGGCCTTGAATAAAAGGGGGGAAAGGTAAAGACAAATGAGTTTATATGGTAAGAGACTTCAAAATGAGTCAGGAGGTCATCCCAGAAGTGACACTTATGCACATCTCTGTAGGATCTTACAGAATTCCAAAGTGGATTTCACCCCCAAATAGTGGGGCTCCTGAGGGCTCTGGAGACATCCAGGTCCTGTGTCAGGGCAGATAGCTCTGGAGTTTGGTGCCTTGCAATTGGACCCTACTTTGGAGTTTGTATTCCTGAGAGTGACAGAGTTGGACTCAACTATGTCTTCCCTGCACGTGGCTCATCTGTCCCTTCTATTCAAAACTATCCTTGGTGCTGGAGTTTGTAGGTGTATGTCCAGAGACTTGAGTCTTTGGGCTCTCCATGTGCCAGCTGGGCCCAGAACCTTGGTGGAGCAGCAACTCCTAATCTAAAGCTCATTGGACTCACCCAGGACAACTGGCAGGGAGATGATGATGGACAACCGCTATCCCAGTGAACAGAGAGGGCCTGCAGTTGCAGGCAGGATACTCCCATCTATCTTCCCCATGGGATATAAGCCACCTCTCAATTGGAGTTAGAGTGGACATCACCAACCCAGACTCATCAGAATGGGGGGAAGAGCTATGGACCAGAGTGGACTTACCTCTATTCTACTATAGACATATTCTGATTCAAGCAATGGAAGAAATTACAACATTGAGGTAGAGCCAGTTGCCACTGGAAGTTCTGGGGGCAGGGAGAGGGAAAAGAAATGCAATACAGGGGCTTTTTTGGGACTTGGATATTGTCCTGAGTGACATTGCAATGACAGATACAGGCCATTTGATATCATCATATAACATGTAGAAGTGTGAGGGAGAGAGTGTGGTCTACAATGTGAACTATGGTCCATGCTTAATCCCCAGGATGTGTTTGTCAATTGCAATTAATGTGCCACACTAATGAAGGATGTTTATGTGGTAGGTTGTGGGAGGTATGGGAGGTTTGGCATATGGGAATCCCTATATTTTTGGTGTAACATTTATGTAATCTAAGTATCTTTTAAAAGATTAAATAATATTTACAAAATCACATCTAAAGAAAAAAAAAAAGATACTACAAAAAAAGAATAAATAAATGCCTCCTAACAGTCCAGAAACCTCAACTAGTTCTGAAGTGTAGAAAGTATGAATAAATTATGGTATATTTATGTGTGTATATTGTAATGAAATGTTTCTCAGAACATATTACAATGTATTTACATTATTAATACATTATAATCAAACATCATTGAGTTATAATAAAGAAATTCTCAGCAATAGAAAAGAGAACTCTAAGGAAATCTATGAGAAAATGGAACTTCCAAATTCCTGTGACAATATGGATGAAATTCATACAAAAAAATATATCATATTAGCCAGAGTCAAATGATGATTTTCATAGACATGGATTGATCAGTTTGGATAGTGGTCACTCTTGGTGACTTGCATCCTTGATTAGAAGGATGCAGGAAAGCCACCTGAGACAGTGATCATGTTCTTTTTTATTAGAGAAGATGTAGGTATACAAGAGTCATGCAGAAAAGCAAAGTTCCAATGCACCACCCCCATATTTTTCCTTAATATTCACATTTTGCATTAGTGTGTTAACTTTGTTACAAGTAAAGAAACAATAATATTAAAATTATACTATAAATATAGTCCATTGTTTAATTAGAGTTCATAAATTGCATCAAACATTTTTATGTATTGTTTGGTTTTGTTTTAATTTTTAATCTAGCAATCGACATACAATCTAAAATTTTCCTTTTAAACACATTCTCATATACACCAAAGTGGTGTTAATTGCACCCACACTGCTGTGCCACCATTAACAACATCAATTAACAAACTTTACCATCACCCCAAACAGAAACTCCATACCATTTAAGCATTAATGCCACTTTCCCACCCCAGTATTCTAGTCTACAATTTTATGTATTTGTGTGTTCTAGTTATTTCATATATAAGTTAGATCATTTTCTCCCCCAATATGTCCATTAGCTATTTGAAATTATTCTGTCTAATTGCCTCTCTTGCTGTTTATTCTATTGAATAAATGTTTTATAACTTGCAAAACTTACCACATATTAATGATTTTTTGAGTGAGTTCTTTATTGGGGAAAGCAGTTTTCCCATTAGTACCTGATATATAATAATTTTTGATGCTATTATTCCAAATCTTTAAATATTGTTTAGTAAAATTTTTACTCTAGAGCAAAATATAGTCCTTTATATTTGGATTACATTTCCCCATTTTGAAAGGAAGTAAATATTTCCCTATATGTTTTAATGTTCTTGATATTTTGTTTATTTAACCTACTTATACACTTTTTTGCCTTGAAATTAACCTCAAAATTTTTTTAAAGATTATTAGATTACATAAATGTTACACAAAAATATAGAGATTCCCATATACCCCACTCCCCACAACCTCCCATACCCTCCCACATTAACATCCTTCATTAGGGTGGCACATTCATTGCAATTGATAAATGTATCCTGGGGCTTTTCATGAAGCATGGACCATAGTTCACATTGTAGTCTACACTCTCCCATATTGTTCTGCATGTTATGTGATGATATAAATTGGCCTATATCTGTGGTTGCAATGTCACTCAGGATGATTCCAAAGTCCCGAAAAAGCCCCTGTATTAGAACTCTTTTTCCCTCTGCCTGCCCCCAGAGCCTCCAGTGGCCACTGGCTCCACATCAATGTTGTAATTTCTTCCATTGTTAGAACCACAATATGTCTATAGTAGAATACCAGTAAGTCCACTCTAGTCCATAGGTCTTCCCTCAATCCCGAGGGTTCAGGGAAGGTGACATCCACTCTGCCTCCAACTCAGAGGGGGCTTATATCCCATGGGGAATATGGATGGGACTATCCTGTCTGTACCTTCAGACTCTCTTGGTTCCCTGTGATGGCTGTTGTTTATCATCACCTTGCCACCAGTTGTCTTGGGGGAGTCCAAAGATCTGTAGAGTAAGTGTAGCAACTCCATTGTAATTGCAGGCCCAAATGGCACATGGGCAGCCCAAAGACTCAAATCTCTGGATGTATACCAACAAACTCCAGCACCAAGTATAGGTTTAAATAGAAGGGACAGATGAGTCATGTGCAGGGAAGATATAATTGAGTCCAACTTTGTCACTCTCAGGAGCACAGACTTCAAACTAGGGCCCACTGGCAAGGCACCAAACTCCGTAGCTATCCACCTTGACCATAAGACCTGGGTGTCTCCAGAGACCTCCAGAGTCCCACTTTTTGTGATAGTATCCACTTTGGCAGTCTACAAGATCCTGCTGAGATGTGTATAAGCATTACCTCTGGCATGACCACCTGAGTGACTTTGAAATCTCTTAGCCATATAAACTCATTTGTCTTTACATTTCGCCCTTGTATTTGAGATCTTTTTCCATTTGCATTGCTAGTTGGTGTTTGGTAGCAAACCCTTGGTGCCAGGGAGGCTAATCCCTGGGAGTCACGTCCCATGCTGGGGGGAAGGTAATGCATTCATATGCTGAGTTTGGCTTAGAGAGAGGCCACATTTGAGCAACAAGGAGGCTCTCAGAGGCAACTCTTAGGCACCCTATAACAATAGGCTAAGTTTCAATTTTAACAACAAAGACTCATAATCCTAGTCATAAATATCAAAGGCCCATTAATGGATCATTCTCCTTCACCAGTCACTGCACCTGCACTTGGGTTACTGTTGCTGCTCACGTAGAGAATATGAAAAAGCTTTCAAGGATGAGAATTCAGTATTCTCTCAGTTATTGTGTGAGTCTCCACCCACTCTGAAAATGCCCCATGACCATTTGAACATTCTTATATACCTTATATGTATGTTCAAGTGAACTTCCTCCAACGCATCCCCCATTACTGACATCCCACACCAGTGATCCTCCCCCACCCCAGTTGTAACCCTTCTGTGATCCAAAGCTTCTTCAAAAATAAAGCCAATACAATAGCCAAATACAATTAATAAGAAAATGAAACAATAATGATAAGGTTAAATATAAGAAATAAAATGAAAATTGTAAAAAACTAAAAATTAAATTAAATTAAAAGATTGGGATATTGAAAAATAATCAAAAGTATTTAAAAGTTTTTTTGACATTTTGCCTTTCATCGCCGCAATATCTGGTATCCTTTCTGTACTGTGGCACCTTTACCCACTCATTCCCCAGTGTCTCACTATTTTTCATTTTGTTTGCAAAGAAGTTTTAGGTCACAGCAAAGTCACACACAGAGTACAGGAGACTCTCATAAACCCGACATCCTCCTCCTTTCCTCTCCCGCATATTAATACCTTTTTATATGTGGGTGGTACCTTTGTTATCACTGATATACATATAGTGAAATATAGCTATTAAACATCGTCAGTGTTTTACATTATTGTTTACATTTTAGGCCATACACTTTTATAAATTTTGATGATATTTACCATGTCCTGTGTCCATCATTGTAAAATCATGTAGAAAACTCCCACTGCCCACTAAATACCCCCTGTTCAATCTATTTTATTACTCCCTTCCCCTCCACTCAGGGCCCACGGTGAAACCCTGTCTTCACTCCTTGGATGAAAAGATTCATAGTTACATGCAACAACATTGAGGTCTTGACACACTGGTTTGTCCTTCCCTATTAGGAACTGCCCATGCTCTTGAGAGACTCCCACCTGTCTATTTGTGAACAAATCCGTCCTCCCAAGGATGGTGTCCAACTCCTTCCCACTCATTATGTGTGTCTCCACACACTGATACAACACATTATGACAGAATGATCACTCACAACCTCCCTAGAAGCCTGCTGCAGGTGTGCCCTTTCCCGAATGCCCCCCATCCAACACCCGAAACCAGTAACCCCTCTTTATCATATTGCCATAAGAGCATTCCCAACTTTGTGCTTTCAACCACATACCTGCAAATCCCTAGTATTCACCTGGTCCCTCTCCCAACCCTCCCTTCAATTCCCTGGACCTTCCAACCCATCCTTTCCAATCTACCACCTGTAAACCCTGCACCACCCAACCTAATAATATCACTACCCGCCTGTAATATCCCTCCAATATGCAACTCCATGCTTTCTCTTTACCATAGATTATGTCCGTATGAGTGTTGCCTCACATCCTTCTTCTCCCTTTCTATTTCCTCTGTACCTCCTCTTTATACATTTTTATAAAGCAAGTAATGTAAGGATCTAACTTGATTTTTTACAAATTAAAATTATAAAAATAAAATTTTAATAATAGTTTATCTATTGGATTTAGATAATTTTTAATGTGTATAAAATTTCTTTATATAGAATGAATTGTTTGAGACTCTGTTCATTTATTTGTTTATGTATGGGTTAGCACCAGTTGTTTCAATTTTGATGTGAATTAGGTTTCATATATGCATACTTCCAGGCAAGCTTAAGAATTTCATTTTTTCTACTATGTGATTTTTTGAGATAATTATTTTGATGGTGTTAAAATCATAAAGTAATAAGAGAGGAAGTTATACTTTGAAAATAATTATCTCCTTATAGGGACAGGTGATATGAACCTCCTTTTAGCCACCTCTTCTTTAAGACAATCCTTTAAACCCTTCAGTGAAGGTTTTGTCGTTTCATGTTCTTTTCTTATGAGACTATTTCAAAGAGATGTTAATGTTCTCTCTTTATATATATATATATATACACATTATATATAATGTGTATATATATATATATACACATTTGGGAGGAGATCAATTTTTTGTGTGTGTGTTTTTCACAATTATAATCATGGAAGGGCTATTTGACAAACTTCAGCATAAACTCCAAATTCTACAGATGTCTTCAGAAAAAATGCATTTTACTCTTGGCCCTTTTAATACAGTTGAAGTGTCATACTGCATCACAAATAAGAGAGGTGCAGTTAACAGAATTAGGGGCATAATATTAAAGAAATAAGGTGTTTTCTTCCCACTGCTCTTTAGCTAATAATATAATACAAGCCTATTTTAATGACTATCACAACCATCAGTAAATCAATTTGCAGGACAAAAATCCACAGGTCTACCAATTTAAAAGGCTTAAAATAATAAAACAATATAAAGGTCAGTGTTTTTATCCTTTAGTTAACAATCTCAGATTCATATTTCTTTGATCACAATTTTACAAGTTGAGTAGGGGCATTGGGAGTGTAAGAAAAATAGGGGAAAATTGGCAGTGCAGCTGAGTTGCAGAGGTGGGACAGTGATTCAAATTCGTCATTATCCAGATTAGGATAGTGTTTGGTAGTGTATTGTAAAGGATATTAAGTACTGCTAATTCATCGGCCCCAAACACCATGTAAAGAGTGGTATCGGTGGGCTTAAGGAATAAGCAGAGATGGGTAAGATGAAACAAAGTGAAAGAAGGAAAATGAAAAATGGGAAAATATTTTAATGTTGGAGAATGTGAAAGGCCATCCAAAGAACAACTTTAGTTTCCACTCAGAAAGTACTCCTCCCATAAGCTTCCTGTCCCTGGATTACCAAACACGAACTTTAGAACACAATTTGTGTAGGCATTACATTTCACTAATTTGACGTAGAACGAATCCATGTCTGATTTAATAAAAAGTATCAAGGAATATTCAGCGGTAAAGCTTTGTTATTACATTGAGTAAAAAGAGAAATAATGCCAACTAGTGGAGCAATAACAAGCCTAGGTCCTGCCAGGCCTGTTTTAAAGAATAGTTATTATCTATTTTTATGTCAGCAGCATGAGTATTGAAGAACTTGTAAACAGACCACAAACATGCTCCTTCCAATTCATCAAAACAATCCAACAATCCTTAATATCTCAACTAGTCAGATGTAGCTTTCAAAAATGAAATTTCTCAAGTACTATCAAATTAAGAGTTACTGGGAAATGAAACAAATATGACATTTATTTCAGATATTAGCCTGTTTTCATAAAGTATTTATCTCCAACTTCAGTTTACTCCACCATTCCTCTATAATAAATAAGATAATGATTAAAATTAGCCATTTCCCACAATTCTCAACTCATAGAAATGGACAGTTAAGCTCATTTAGTCAAAAATTTCAAAAAGCAATGGCAAAACAGGTTAGAAGTACGTCTTCAATTAACTGAGCTTTTAAGCAGAACAAAAAAGAGAAAAATTTAAAACATCTTTACTTTAATGGAAGCTAAGCAATTATGCCTGGGATCCTTAGTGACAGGTCTTTCCCAATGGAAAATCCTGAGATTTGAGCACTGTGACTTTATAGAAGGCAGGGTGGTTTAATGAGGTAATTTTATCTTTAATAAAGAGATAATCAATATTTTGTTTTGGGCATTTACTCAGCATTTCACAGTTCCTCAACAGATTTTAAGGTTGGTAAATTTTAGCATCATATGTTACAAACTAAAATTCAGGCAGAGGCTATGTCATCTACCCCAAAACACAGCAGGAGTCCTGTCATGATCAGGAATAACATGGTCTCTCCAATCTTTCAGATTAATCTTCTTGGATGCGTGAATTTAAAGGTGATATGTTGTAAAAATTCATTAAAAACTGACTAGATATTATAGAGCTTCTACTTCAGGATATTTTGTAATTCTTAAATTGCTTCTACAATGCTTATAAATATTTTTTGATAATCTACTTGCTCTCATTGTAAATATATTTACATATTACTGATGCTTAAAATTATAAATGAGAACACTACTGATTTTGTTCTGTTTATCTGCCTTAGGGAGGGTGGTGGAGCAGGAAGATAATCATTGAGCTTTCCTCAGAGTGCTAGGCAGCCTTTAAATGCAGGTGCTCTGCTCAAGGAACCATATACTATGATTTGGATTTATAGGAAAGCAGGTATACCAATGGAGCCAAGAAAGGATGCCTGGATCCAAAATACAGGAGACTCTGTAGAGCCAAGGGTTCTACAGGATGAGGAGAAAAATAATTTCATCTTGGTTTACTGATGCTCTTATCATGCAACATGCATTACAACAACTTATGGGAAGAACTCTTCAAAGGGTGGTAAATATGCCCCAATTAATGTTCTTACTAAATAGATTTTTCTTAAAGTGACATCAATAGAAACAAAATATATAATTAAATATTTTAGTATGGATATGCCCCACCCATCATGTAAACTGCTCTACTGTTGGAAGCCTAACTCACTTAGCTCACCATAATACTTCGTTCAGCTCATCCTGACAAAGGTTCCTGGACCAGTCTCCTCAAGTGTTTGTTTCATCATAAAGTTCCTTTTATTTAAACAATTTGTCAAATACTAATAATAATACAGGATTGAGGGTAGTTAATTAACTGAGAAATTATAAGGAAAACACCATTATTAGCTATAAAATACAGCATTCAGCAGAGAAAATGTAAAGAGTAAGAACATAGGTGCCTATGCTTCTAAATAGACCCAACAGCCCAGCTCCATTGAGTCAAAGAAGAAAAAAGCAAGGGGTGAGGGCACAGGAAAGAGTATTGAAGTCTTCTCTTCTACCATCCCCAAAGCAGACTGTGGAAGTAAAATTTTCTACATTTAAAAATGTTATATAAATTATATGAGTTGTAATTTTCATAAAAGTCTAAATGTTCTGTATAGGACAAAAGATATGCCTAAGCAACACATATTTGCACAAGGCCACCGAATGTCATAGATATTGTAACAAATGAAAAAGACCCAAAGCCTTTGGCAGACTGAGCAAAGATTTCATTTTGGTGTTCTGTAAGCCCAAGATTGTAAATTATCCTTACTATAAAAAAGTTCTACTAACACAGAGTTGTATAGGAAATCGTGTGCTTCTAGTTGGCATATTTACTCTTTAAAGTGTGGAATTTATACAGACATTTGTGAAAGGCTGTGCAAAACTATTGTATTTAGAAAAATGCCACAAAAGTGAATTCCACAGTTAATTCACATGCACACTTCATTCACATCTTCAACAACAAAAAGTGTTCTAACACTACAGAACTGAATAAGAATACTGGCTTAAATGGCAATTGTTAAGCACTAGAGTCATATTAAGTTACACCAGATGGGAAAATATTGCCCACATAAAATTCTATTTTAAAAGCTGAAACAGGTTTAATGCCATTCAAATTCAAGCACAGGATAAAAGTCTTTCAGAGTCCCATCTATATGTTTGTTTTTGAAATACTTGATATTTCTCCCATCTTGTGGTCTTAAGCTTCTGTTTTACAAAACCCAAAATAAATCAGTACAACAGAGGTTATATTAAGTAAGAATAACATACAGAGATATAATTAAATTAAGAAAGGAAAATCCAAGACATTTAAATTGTAAAACTTGTTACTTGTTGGAACCAGCCTCTACACTAGGAGTTAGGTAATATATACAATTATTTTCAAGTAGATTACTTTATGTTCCTCTAACATGTCCATCAGTACACTGTTAAAATAATCAAAACTCTACACATGTATAATGGTTTTCAATAACAGCACATACAGCAAAGCTGTCAGTATCAAATGACTCAGTGATTGAAAGGGAAAAAAAAGCCAAAAAGTAACATATTAAGGAGAAATATTGGGAGTTAGAAGAGTCATGTAGTTCAGCTCTTTTAATCAACCAGCCAGCTTGCTAGCAACAAGGGATGGTTTCCACTAAGGAAGCTGCTGTGGAATGGGAATGTGGTCACCAGTGACCTCCGTCTTACCCAGGGCTGCAGTAGGAAGTTGCTTGTTCTTCATTTTTGCCCTAGACATGTAGCACTCACCAGAATCTAAATACTTTTGCCCTTTTTGTAATCGTTTTTTTAAGAAATCTGAATCTCCAAGCTTTTTCCCCAGATGAGGATACCTTGCTTTTAATTTGGCTTCTTCAGGTTTCTCTGGATGAGACACTTTATGTCTCATCCAGACATATTGAATGGCCCCAATACTCCCCAACCCAGTGTTGTCTGGCCTCCATTTTTTGCACCATTGTCACACCTACCTTGAACCCTATTATCTATTGTCTGAGGAACAAAGGTATGAAAGGTGCTCTGCAGAAACTGTATTGTTGAGCAAATATTAAGTATTAGAGAGTTAAAACTTGTGGACTCTTCAGAAGTTCAATTACTCTTATTGGACTTGAGCCTCACTTCATTACTCATCATCCTTTTGTCGTCTGATATTTTATGCTAGTGTACAGGCCAATTGTAGGATATCTCCCTATGTCACTGCATTGTTGCATCTCTTCCTTTTCTAAACAATTCTTCTCCCTAGTACTGAGTCAGCTCCTCTAACTTAGCAACATGTAAATATTGATATTTCTTTATATTCTACCATAATATCATGCTTTTGAAAAAAATATCCTTCTTTTACCAAGTATATCTGGGAGAAATCATATCACTTCTTAGCTTTAATTTTTACTATCAAATCTTTGTCATCATTCTCTTGTAATTACTCCCATTCTGTGTTTCCAAATTTCACCATATTTTTGCAAATATGCAATAAGCACTTCATTTTTCACACATCAAAAATATGCTTATAACTTCCCCTCAACCGCTAAACTCGCTTGTTGGTCCTACTTCATTTGTTCAGGTGGTACCATTGATTGTCCAATTTACCAGGCTAAACTATTTTTAAGTTTTTCTTTTCAACTTTGTTCTTCATTCTTTTATATCTAATCGGTCTATAAATTCTCTTTTTTCTTTAGAAATATAACAGCAATCTCATACATGAAATCTTTTCACAGTGCAGGATTTTTCTGGAATCAACTATGATGATTTACTTCAGTGATTTTCAAGAATAATTTGTTTTACATGAAAGCAGTATTTTTTAATCCAAACAACAATTAATAAGTTAATATTCCAATTAGGACCGTTCAAAGTGTGTATTAATGTGGCAAAATAGTCTTGCTTTTGAGAACAAGTCTATCCTCCTCCTACACCACCAATTTTTTCTGATGGGAACCTTTAGTTAAATACTTCAGAATGCCTGGTGAATAATTGAAACACTATTCAGGTACATCTTCCAGCTAGTCCTCCTCTTCAGATCTTTGCCAACAAAGTTGCAGGTTATCCTTCTAAAATGTGAATCAACACATTCCCTGAAAGAAGTAAAGTCCGTCAGTCACTTCTGCCACTTCTATGATGTAAAAACTTTGTTTGTGACATGATTTATATTACCTTTCATCATATAAAACTCATTTGCATTTATCCTCACCTTCATCCACCCTCTCAACCCATTATATCTCAAGACATGCAGAACTGTTTCTTCATTTTCCTACTTTACAGTAAGTACTACTTGGAAAACACATATTATTTTCTGTAGAATTCAAATGTCACTTTCTCTGTGCCATGCAAATTATTTTCTGTGATAATTAGCAGATCATTACTTGGACACACAGTTCTTTAAATGTTCACCAAAATGTGGCATACTTTGCTGCTTTTTTTTGTTCATTTTATATTAGTGCCTACTAGTAGATAACAAGAACCCCAGGACTAGATATCATGCTTCTATTTCATTTATTTCCATGTTATGAATCTTTTCCTCTCATATGTTTCATTTAGAAATATATGTTTACAAAATACTGTCAGATCATTATCTCTGATACAATATTGTCACATTTAAATGGATCTGTATTTTCTATTCTGTAAATACATAGGAAAATGTTGCCTATATTTGTGGACTCACAACTAGACAGCACATTATCAATTTTCTACATTCCAAAGCTAAATTCTTTTCTCCTTATATTGATATTTAATCTCATTCATTAGTATTCCCTCATCCTTGTGTTCTCTATCCAATATATTCTCCTTTTGTCTCTTTCATTCATTAAATAAATCAAGTTTCCACACAATTTTAAGATTTGGTGCTAAGGTGATCTGAACATTTGTGTGGTTCACCTGTAATATCTGAATAATAACTCATTTTCAATATCAGGTACTGTATTATTTGTTATGTATTCAAAGTGAGGCTCAGTCCCCCCAAGGTAATTAAATCCTGGATGACCAGTGCTTTTATCAAAATGACACTTCTGGTTAGCTTTTCTTGTTTCTGATACAATGACATTCCTTTATTCAGTTTCATTTTTAATGACCACAATTTGATTTTCTATCAGGGAAATGGTAACTTTTCATTCCTGGGCTCAATACTCTTCAAAGTGGGAGTGTACATTTGCCACCCTGAATTATTTTTGAATAGTGAATATCCTCTAAGTTTGGAACTATATGTCCTCCAATCTGCCTCCTTGTATTTAAAGATACAAGGAGATGATGATGGACAACACCCATCCCAAGGAATAGAGTGTCTGCAACTGTAAGTA
The DNA here is from genome assembly GCA_029593785.1 of Cabassous unicinctus. NCBI lineage: Eukaryota > Metazoa > Chordata > Mammalia > Cingulata > Chlamyphoridae > Cabassous > Cabassous unicinctus. The sequence goes on along the minus strand of JAQZBX010001118.1, from coordinate 56,559 downwards.
AGATAGTTCCATCCATCTGCCCCATGGGATCTTAGGCCCCTCTCAATTAGAAACAAAGTGGAGATCGCCATCCCCAAATCCTCAAGACTGGGGAATGAACAGTGGGCTAAAGCAGACTTATTATTATTCTACTATAGACTTATTATTATTCTAGCAATGGAAGAATTTTATCATTGATATAAAGGTAGTGGCCACCAGAAATTCTGAGGGGAGGGAGAGGGGAGAATAGGTATAACATGGGGACATTTTGGGTACATTGGAATTGTTCTGCATGACCTTACAAGGATGGATATAAGCTATGCATACATTATACATTGTATTTGTCTTATTTATGTTATATTAAAAGTTCTGTGGAGTCAGGATAAGGATTGTAGAAAAAGACATCAGTTTTAAAGAACGTTTTGCAAGTGTCAATGGAATATTTAGTAGGATAAAGATCTTAGGTTATAAATCAAGTTTGTGGATATTTGAAAAGAAGTAGGTATGATGGGCAGGTTTTATAAACATGGAGTGTTAGAAGATAAAAATACTTAAAGTTTGTTGGTAATTAAAGAATGAGTAACCAGTGGAGAAAACAAAAGCTGTTCAGAAAAAAACAGAAAAAAATTTGCTCTATCTTCAGAGAAGCAATAGAATGTGTTTGAAGATGGCACAAATGGAAAACAATCTCTAAACAACATCTGATGCCTTAAATTTATAGTGCACATAGAAACTCATGAGTTTTACAATAATCAAACAGTTATCAAAATCAAAAATGATACTCAGTACCTTTTAATACAAAACCCAGAAATATTTCTTGTTCACATGGGATGTACATTTTTACTGATGATTTTTTCATGATATTTTTGTCTCTGAGGAAAAGGTTATGCATCTTGGATATTTTGTCTATGTTTAAGCAACAGCAAAACTCGGTCACAACAGTCTTATTTATCCAATATGTAGTTGGATGTATATACTGGTACAACTAATCCATTCGTGTTTATTCTCAAATGTATTTACTGAACTGCATTTCAAAGCAGGGTTATCTGAATCCATATTCACAGATTCTAGATCTTTGTAGACTTAGAATTCTTACAAGATTTGTGTTTTAACTCATTCACTTGAGAGCAACGAAATGGAATATGCTCACTTTTCTTGACCAAATAATTCATATCACCATCTGCTTCATTACAAATAATTCATCGATCTTAGGATTCTACTTAATGACTCCTACCGATCACAAGAACAATTTCAATGCAGTGATCCAAAGCATCTACTTCTTAATGCTGACATGGGCCTGTTGGTTTTATTGAATTGCTGAACAATTCTCTCTACCACTATTGGCACTGCCAATTGCCAACTCCTGCATTATGAACTCATATTGGACCATTGTCTCTTGGTTCAATTCTGTACTTATGGCTGCAATGAAATATGCTAACAGTTTTTTTTATCCTATTTTGTTTTTTTTTTCTTCAGGAACAATAAATTTCATCTTTTTTGATAAAATATTCTAGTTCTTATATAGTTATGAATTTGTTAAGATCAACTTGTTAAAATACACAGTTCCTCATCTCAAATCTTCCAGGGTTTATGTTTCATGAAAATTCATCTTTCCTTTCAAACTTTATATAAAAACCATGGTATCTTACACCCATATCTGGAAGTAATTATTAATCATTCTTCCTCAAAAATTATATTTAATGTCACCAAACTTCTTGCTCCTTTCATGCAGTATTTCTTACTCATGTCCTCACTTTTCTGTTCAATTTTCAAATATTACTTTTAAAGTTCAGACTATCTTTACATTATTATTGGGTTATGTTTTATAACATCTTAATTTGATTTCCTTATATTACTGTACTCATCTTACTCTCTTGCCTACTATACTCCTATTAGAATAATTTTTAAGCTCACTTCAAAAATGCTTACTTCTCAAGACAAAAAATATCTAAAAATCAAATCAAAACTAAATTTTAAATGCATTGTCCATATTTTACTATATTTAAATTTTCCTTTATGTTGTGATAAGCTTTATTTAAAGGTATTGTATATTACAAAAAAGTTATATCGAGAGTATACATGATTTCCATATATCCCACAAACACCCCTCCCACATCTTCTCCAAGTAATAACTTTACAATTGTGTGATAGATTTGTTACAAATGATGAATAAATTTTGAAGCACTGTTACTAACCAAGGTCTATTGTTTACATTATGGGTTACACTTGATTTAAATGCTCTATAAATGCCCCATTTTCCACCAATATCTCCTTTTCCCTCAGAACCACTGGTAACCCCTATCTTTATGACAATGTTACATGTTCTTTCTTTAATACAATATTAATATGTTTATTCTGCCCATGGTTGCATTCCCCCCTTATGTGTGAGCATTCCTCAACCTCGAGGATTTGGGGATGGTGATGTCTGCTCTACCTCATATTGAAAAGAGGCATAGATCTTATGGAGAAGATGCAAGGAAATGTTTTGCTTGCAGCTGTAGATACTGTTTTTTGGCGATGGGCATTGTTCGTCATCATCATTTCATCAGTTATCCTGAGTGAGTCCGATGAACTGGAGAAAAGGTGCTGGCTGAAACTCTGCTTAAATTCAGTGCTCAACAGGCATATGAACTGACTGAAGATTTAAGTCTCTGAGACATATATTTAATGGTTATAGCACTACACATAGGCTCAAATAAATCATGTGTAAGGAAATTGTGATGAATATAGCTCTGTTACATTGGGGAAATATGTTGTCATATATTTGAAGGCAAGGCCCACCAACAGGGTACTGATTTCATAGGGTTGTGTGCGTTGCCTATAGTGTCTGGATGGCTCTAGAGCCCTCAGGAGCTCTCCCTATTTGAGGCTTAATTCACAATGGCAGGTAGTGAGATCTGCCTGACATATGTATAAGTATAACCTCTAGAATGATATCCTGAATTCATTTTGAATTCTCTTAGCCATAAAAACTCTTTTGTATTTCATGTTTCCTCCTTTAGTTCAAAGTCTTTTCCAAATTCATTGCAGGTTGGTACTTAGTAGCAATCCCAGGGCGCAAGGGAGTCTCATCCCAGGAGTCGTGGCCCATCATGGGGGGAAGGTAGTGCATTCATTTGCTGAATTTGGCTTAGAGAGAGTCCACGTTTCAGTAACAAGGAGGTTTTCAGGAGGTAATCCTAAGGTAATACTTATTATTAGGCTGTTTCAATTCCTTTAGTTACAAGATTTCTTTTTCTGTTAAAGTATCTTCAAGTTTGTAACAGTCTCATTTCTCAACTTAGCTATGTAATGTCCTCTTGTGTGTTCAAGTAAGAAAAAACTAATTTTTTCAGAAATGAAATCTTTAGGATGACATTTCCAAGTTGATGCTGAGGATTTGGGAATCAGTTCTTTTTTTTTCCATTTTTTTAGTTAGAGAAATTGTGAGCTTACAAAACAATCATGCATAAAATGCAGAATTCCCATACATCACTCCTCCATCAAGACTTTTGAGAATTGGTTCTTAATCTACTTATATTAACATGCAGTAATCACTCTGCATCCAATGTTCAAGAGAGAATTGTGTGTACATGGTGCGAGAGTCAATAGAGATTACAGATTTTTATCATTGGATACTTTTCCTCAAAAGGTTATAAGAGGAATGGCCCAGGTGACAGTATATTTGATAACATCACATTTTTGTGAAGTTAAAAGGTATAATGAAGTTGGCTGGTGATTCTAAATGTGCTGGATAAAGTTGTTAAAGGAAAGGAAAGGATAAGCCCAGGTGTTCAAATTCCCAGTTCAATTGCTTCAGGAAGGACAGGTCCACAAATTATTTTTCTATGTGAAACATAGAAGGAAACTCTTGTAGCTACAGACAGGAGATTTCTCAAATCAGATGCTGAGTCTCATTAAGACAGTGGTTTATTTACAAAATGAATTGAATTTCCAAACTTTCATGTATCTTCTGTTAAAGTTAGGACATTGTTTAGGATGGAATGGGCCACCAAATATTGTAATGGGGACATATGGACTTATAATAGTGATTTGCAAACATCAAAACCTGAGGTTATTCTGAATCTTCTTTGCCATATATACCTATAAAGTTCTACCCTGAGGAATCAGCCACCCCACCTCCATCTGAAGAAATTTATAATGCTTTGCCTGTTAATCTTGTAACTGCTTCCCATGAAAAAAACAGCCCTCACACCTATTTCTAAAGAGATTAACACTGTTTTAACTAGGTAGAAATTTAATGGAAAGTCATGCAGTAATCGACTTGCAAGGCACTACTGCCAAAAAGACCGATATAAGCAAAAAGGCAACATATCAAAAGTAAGAAGTAGAAAATCATTTACAAAGCTTATAAAATATATACAATTAATAGAAAACCCAAAAATTATGTGAAAATATTAATATCGTATAAGTACCTAACCCTATCATATGAGATAGTGTCAAAGAAAATCATTCAACAAGGTAACAGAAGTATCCACATAATGATGTTTCAATTTGTAAGGAAATAATGAATTTTCAAATTGTATGCAGATAATTACAGGACAAAAATTTAAATGACAAACTTTATACAAAGGATTAAAAGTTTGGATGAAATATTTAAATTATCATATATTATACATATGCTAATAATTGAGGAGTCTAGCTCTTGGCCAAAATTCTGTGTGTAATCTTTCATCCATCACTTTATTAAGTTATAAAGTTTTGCCTGGTAGATTTATAGAAAAAGTTGACCTCTCTACATCAGGTGTGGTAAACACTCAGTAAATTACAGTTTTCTGGAGGGAGTTACAGAATCCTTTACCAGAAACCTTGGACCAACCATATATATACACATACATGCATTTGTAATCCAGGTGCCTCCCTGTAGTGAACTCCTTAACTGCAGCCATGACTGAGATTCTTTCCTAGTGCCATTGCCAAGACCCCTTTATTGTGGGAACTTGGCTGAAACAATCTTTCCCCAGGCTGACTCAGTTCTTTTATACTCCTAACCCTTCCTTCTCTCCCTCTATCTATTCACCACCCCGACTTAACAAAAAAATAAGGCAGGAAATTTTTTATCAGGGATTCTGGACATTAAGACAATTTCCCCCATATTCACTGACAGTCATCTGACCCCTGCCCAGTGCTAATCTGTGAGGAAAAATGAAACACTGGGGAACCAGCTTCTTTATCTTTTTTAAACTTTATTTATTGAAGTTTATCATTCATACTTGAATATCCATAAGTAATATGTGTATTGTAAAAGTTGTGAACCTGCACAACAAACATGTATATCATCATACAGGGCTCCTATATAATACTTCACCACCAATACCTTGTGTTGTTGTGAAACAGTTGATACAAACTATGAAAGAACATCATCAAAATTGTACTACTAACTCTAACCAATATTTTACATTTGTTGTAATTTTCCTCCAACCCACCTGGTTACTGATATGCTGTATTAGTATTATATATATATATTTTATATTTCATGAGACTAACACAATTAATCCTTTAGTGAAACTTACTTTATCTTTTTTAAAAATATATAGTTTTAAAATTTTTTGAAGATAGATTACAAAAATGTTATATAAAAAAACAGGGGATTCCCATATGCCCTGCTCCCTATCTCTCCCACATTTTCCACATTAACAACATCCTTCATTAGGGTGCTACACTTGTGACAATTGATGAATATATTTTGGAACATTGCCACTAATCATAGAGTATAGTTTACATTGTAGTTTACACTCTCTCCTGCACAATTTTGTAAGTTATAACAAGATATATACTGTCATCCCTAACTGTTTTTCATTTCCTGGTTGCAAAATGTATACCATGCAATGGGTTATTTTAAACTAAGTGAATTTATTGTCTCACAATTTTAAGGCTAGGAGAAGTCCCAAATAAGGCCTGATCAAGGTGATGCTTTCTCCCAGAAGACTATATTTCTGGGGCTGACTAGCTGTCATCTTTCAGGCCACGTGGCAATGCACATGGCAGTCTCACCTGGATTCTCACTTCATTTGGCATCTAGCATCTGGCTGCTCACTGTGGCTTTCTCCCTTCATGTCTCATTTATTCTGTTTATAAAGGACCCCAGAAATAAGATTAAGAACAATCCTGAATTGATGATGGGCTAACATTATTTTTTTATTTTATTTTTAAAATATACTTACATTACATAAATGTTACATAAAAAATATAAGGGATTCCCATATACCTTGCTCCGCACACCTCCCACATTTTCCCCAAGGAGACCTATGGCCTTTTACCAGAGTAAGTGTGCATTGGGAAATAGGAAATGATCAGACATTTTGGGGGTTCTTAGACACTGGCTCAAAGGTGACATTAAATCCAAGAGACCCAGAATGTCACTGTGGTCCACGAATCAGAGTAGGGGCTGATGGAGGTCAGGTTACTGATGGATTTTTAGCTCAGGTCCATCTCACAGTGGGTCCAGTGAGTCCCCAGACTGATTCTGTGGTTATTTTCCCAGTTCCAGAATGCATAATTGGAATAGACATGCTCAGTACCAGGCAGAATCCCCACAATGGATCCCTGACTTGTGGAGGGAGGACTATTATGGTTGGAAGACCCAAGTGGAAGCCACTAGAACTGCCCCTACCTAGCAAAATAGTAAATCAAAAGCAATACCAGATTCCTAGAGGGATTGCAGAGATTTGTGCCACCATCAAGGATTTGAAGGATGCAAGGGTGGTGATTCCCACCACATTGCCATTCAACTCTCCTATTTGGCCTGTGCAGAAAACAGGTGGATCTTGGAGGATGAAAGAAGATTATCATAAACTTAACCAGGTGGTGACTCCAATTGCAGCTGCTGTCCCAGATGTGGTATCATTGCAAGTCAGCACATCCGCTGGTACCTGGTATGCAGGTGTTGATCTGGAATACCATTTTTTCTCAATTGCCATTAGTAAGGACCAACAGAAACAGTTTGCGTTCAGCTGGCAAGGCCAGCAGTATACCTTCACTGTCCTGCCTCAAGGGTATATCAACTTTCTGGCTCTATGTCATAATATTGCCCACAGGGGCCTTGATCATCTCTCCCTCCCACAAGACAATACCCCGGTCCATTATATTGATAATATCATGTTGATAGGACCTGATGAACAAGAAGGAACAAAGACTCTAGACTTATTGGTAAGGCATTTGCATGAGAGGGGATGGGAAATAAATCCAAAAAAATTACAGGGTCCTTCCACCTCATTGAAATTTCTAGGTGTCCAGTGGTGTGGGTCATATCAAGATATCCCTTCTAAAGTGAAGAATAAGCTGTTGCATCTGGCTCCTCCTATGACCAAAAAAGAGGCACAATGCTTCGTCTCTTTGGATTTTGGAGACACAGTCCTCATTTGGGTGTGCTACTCCACTCCATTTACTGACAGACCAGAAAATCTGCTAGTTTTGATTGGGCACCAGAGCCAGAGGAGACTCTGCAACAGGTCCATGCTGCTGTGCAAACTGCACTACTACTTGGGCCATATGATCTGGCAGGTCCAACGGTGCTGGAAGTTTCAGTGGCAAACAGAGATGCTGTCTGGAGCCTTTGGCAGACTGCTATAGGAGAATCACAATGCAGACCTTTAGGATTTTTGGAGCAAAGCCTTGCCATTCTCTCCAAATAACTACTCTACTTTTGAGAAACAGCTTTTGTCCTTCTACTGGGACTTAATAAAGACTGAACGTTTAACTATCGGCCACCAAGTTACCATGAGATTTGAGTTGCCTATCATGAGCATGGTATTGTCTGACCTATCAAACCATAAAGTTGGGCATCCTCAGTAGTTCTCCATAATAAAGTGGAAGACAGGGCTTGAGTGGGTCCTGAAGGCACAAGTAAGTTACAAGAGGAACTAGCCCAAATGCCCATGGTCACCACCCCTGCCATGTTACCTTCTTTTTCCCAGCCCATAGCTTTGACCTCACTTTACTGAAGATGAGAAAACTCGGGCCTGGTTTACACATGATTCTGCATGATATGCAGGTACCACCCAAAAATGAACAGCTTCAGCACTGCAGCCCTTTTCTGGGACATCCCAGAAGGACAGTGGTGAGGGCAAATCCTCCCAGTGGGCAGAACTTTGAGCAGTGCACCTGGTTGGCCAGAGTACATTTGTACACTGATTCATGAGCTGTTGCCAATGGTTTGGCTGGATGGTCAGGGACTTGGATGGAACATGATTGTGAAACTGGTGACAAAGAGGTCTGGGGAAGAGGTATGTGGATAAACTGTTCTGAGTGGAAAACAAACATGAAAATATTTCTGTCCCACATAAATGCTGACCAGAGGGTGATTTCAGAAAAGAAAGATTTTAGTAATCAACGGGATAAGATGACCCACTCTGTGGCTAAAGCTTAGGCTCTTTCCCCAGCCACTCCTGAAATTGCCTAAAGGGCTCATGAACAAAGTGGCCATGGAGGTAGGGATGGAGGTCATGCATGTACTCAGTAACAAGGACTTACCCTCACCAAGGCTGACTTGGCTATAGCTACTGCTTAGTGTCCAATCTGCCAGCAGCAGAGACCCACACTCAGCCCCCTGCTATGACACCATTCCCCAAGGTGATCAGACTGCTACCTGGTGGCAGATTGATTACATTGGACCACTTCCACCATGGAAGTGGCAGTGAATTGTTTTAACTGGAATAGACAAATATTCTGGATATGGGTTTGCATTTCCTGCATGCAATGCTTCTTCCAAAACTACTATCTGTGGACTTACCAAATGTCTTATCTACTTACATGGCATTCTACGCTGCTTTGCTTCTGATCAAGGAACTCATTTAAGAGGAAATGATGTGCGGGAATGGGCACATGCCCATGGAATTCACTGGTCTTACCATGTTCCCTATCACCCTGAAGCAGCTGGATTGATAGAATGGTGAAGTGGCTTTTTGAATAATCAATTATGGCACCAACTAAGTGGCAATACATTACAAACCTGTGCAATGTTTTCCAGGAGGTTGTGTGTGCTCTAAATCGGAGTCTTCTCTATGTGCTCTTTCTCTCATAACCAGGATTCATGGGTCCAGGAATCAAGGGGCAGAAATGGGAGTGGCACCACTCAATATTACCCCTAGTGGCCCTCTAGGAATATTTATGCTTCCTGTCCCTGCAAATTTAAGTTCTGCTGGTCTAGAGGTCTTAGTTCCAAAAGGAAGAGTTTGGCCACTAGGGAACAAAACAGTGATTCCATTGAGCTGGAAGTTAAGGCTACCACCTGGCCAATTTGGGCTCCTCTTACCTCTGAATCAACAGGCAAAGAAGGGAATTTCTGTACTGGCTTGGATGATTGATCCTGACTATCAAGGGGAAATAGGAGTGCATCCACATAATAAGGGAAAAGAAGAGTTTGCCTGGAATAGAGATCCTCTAGGGCATCTCCTAGTACTGCCATGCCCTGTGATGAAAGTCAATGGAAAATTGCAACACAATCCTAGCAGGACTAACAATGGTCCAGAATCATCAGGAATGAAAGTTCGGGTCACCCCACTAGGCAAAGAACTACGGCCAGCTTACGCGCTTGCTAAAGGTAATGGGAACATGGAATGGGTAGTGGAAGAAGGTAGTGATAAATATGAACTTTGACCACGTGACCAGTTACAGAAACAAAGACTGTAATAGTCATGAATCTTTCTTTCTTGTTTCATAATGAGTATGATTATATATGTACACAAAACAGAATTGTTTTCTTCCTCAACCTTTTCCCTTATCATATGACAAGTTGTATTAGTTTCATGTCATAATATTTAAGGATGTCAAGTTTAAGAGTGAATATTATCCAAGGACTTGCACCCTATTCTGTATGGAATTAATGCACTGTAAGGCAGAAAATATATATATATGCATGTCTGTTATTGTTTTTACTTAGAAACTAGGTATGGTTTAAGGTAATGTGTATTAATTCGGAGTTGAGAAGGGGTGGACTGGGAAAGTCAAGCTAATGTGTCAATTTAGCCAGGTAATTGTGCCTAGTTGTTTGGACAAGTAAGCACTGGCTAATTGTAATACAAGGACATTTATGAGATTTAGTAATCAGTGTGTTTACTACATAGATGGCTGATTACATCTACAATCACCAGGGAGATTGCCATCAGCAATGAGTGATGTTTTATCCAATCAGTTGAATGCCTTAATAGGGAAAGTGATATCAACATTCAGATAGAATTTCCCAGCTCAAGTTTGTGCAGCCACAATCTAATGAAAACTCATCAAGGACCTTCATTGGACTTTCATCGGAGCCCCTGGTTTGCAGTCTGCCTGCAGAACCTGAACTTGTTCATTGCCACATTCACATGAGAGACTTTCATAAAATCTCATACTATTACAGATATCCCCTGTTGATTTTTTTCCCCTAGAGACTATTGACTAATACACCAGCTTTCAATCTTTCTGGTACATACCAAATAATAAGATTGGTGGATCATATAGCAATTCTATACTTAGTTTCCTGAGAAACTACCAAACTGTCCTCCACAGTGCCTGCACCATTCTACATCCCCTCCAGCAGTGAATGACTGTTATATTTTTAATTTAAATTTTTAATATTTTTAAAAAGATACTTTAGATTATACAAATGTCAAATTAAAATATATAGGGTCTTCTCATATGCCCCACTCCCCACACCTCCCACATTTTCCCACATTAACATACTTCATTGCTCAGGTACATTCATTGCAATTGATGAACACATTTTGGAGCATTGCCTCTAAGTGTTAATTAAAGTTTATATTGTGGTTTACACTCTCTCCCACTCAATTCTGTAGGTTATGGCAAGATATATAATGCCTATATCTGTCATTGCAATGATATTCAGGACAATTCCCAGTCCCAAAAGTACTCCTGTATTGCACCTGTATTTCCCTTTCCCTGCCCTTGGAACCTCCAGTGGTCAATGTCTCCACATTAATGATATAATTCCTTCTATTCCCAGAATCACAATAATTCTATAATAGAATACCAGTAAGTTTACTTTAGTCTATAGTTCATTCCACAGTCCGGAGGATTCTGGTATAGTGGTGTCCACTCCACCTCTAATTGAGAGGGAGCTGTGATCCCATAAGGCTGATGGATGGGATTCTCTTGCTTGCAGTTGTAGACTCTCTAGGTTCCTTGATATGGTAGTTTTTGTCTTTGGTGAGACCAATGAACTGGAGAGTATGTGGTGCAACTACCATGAGATTTAGGGCTCAGCTGACACATGGAGAGTCCAAAGATTTAAGTCTTTTTGATGTACATCTACCAACTCTGGTATTAATTATAGATTCAAAGAGAAGGAGAGAAGACCATGTATAGGGAGCCCCACTATTTGGGGTAGTATCTACTGTGGCAATCAAAGAGATCCTGCTGAGATGTGCATAAGATTTATCTCTGGAATCACCTCCCACATCACTTTGAAGTCTCCTAGAGATCCAAACTCATTGTCTTTACCTTTTCTCCAATTTGGTCAAGGTGTTTTTCCAGTTGCATTAATAGTTGGCTCTTGGTAGTAATTCCTCAATGCCAGGGAGATTGATACCCAGGATTCATGTCCCATGCTGGGTGGAATGTAATGTATTTATATGCTGAGTTTGACTTAGAGAGAAACCACATTTAAGCAATAAGGATGATCTCAGGAGGCCACTCATAGGCACCCTACAATACTAGGCTAAATTTCATTTTCAAGAGTAAAGATTCATATGCACAGTCATCAATATCAAGGGCCCACCAGTGGACCAACCTCCTTCACTAGTCATTACACCTGTGCTTGGGGAGTTCTTGCCAATCTATTAGAGAATGTGGCAGAGCTCCCCAGGATGGGAGTTTGATATTCTTTCAGTTATTGTGTGAATTTTCACCCACATTGACAATGCCCCATGTATATTTGAATATATTTACATGCCTTATATGTATGCCCAGGTGAGCTTCCTCCCATGGAGTCCCCATCTCTGATAACCTGTACCACTGATCCTCCCCTGCCACAGTTGTAACTCTTTTGTGATCCAAATCTTTTTCAAAAATGAAGCCAATAAAATAGCAAACTATGATTAATAAGAAAATAAAATCATAATGATAGTTATAACAATAAGAAAAAAATAATAAAAAATAAAAACAAAAATTTGGGATAATAAAAATAATGAAAAAATATTTAAAAATTTTTGACATTTTTTCTTTCATCACTGTAATATCTCTTATTATATATGCACAATAATATTGTCTTCTGTTTATCTCCCAGTGTCTTAAATTTTATTTATTTTTTTTCATTTTGTTCTCAAAGTTTTAGGTTATAGAAAAGTCACTAACAAATACAGGGGATGCCCATATACTCACCATCTTACCCCTTTTCTCCTTCTCCCATTAACATTTTATATGTGGATGGTATGTTTGTTACAACTTATGTACAAATATTGAAACATAGATACCAAGCATAGTCAATGGCTTACATTATGGTTTATATTTTGGACTATGCACTTTTATAAACTTTGATGCAATGCAACATGACATGAATCCATCATAGCAACATCATGAAGAACACTGTTATCTCCTCCAAAATGCCCCCTGTTCCATTTATCCTGTTCCTCCATTCCTCTCCCCTCAGAACCCACAGCAACCACCAGGCTTCACTCCTTGAAGGAAAAAATTCATTGTTACTTTCAAAGACACTGAGGACTTGACACACTGGTCTGCCCTCCCCTATTATGCACCATCCATGCTCTCAAGAGACTCCTGACCCTCTATTTGAACTTAAGAGGCCTCCCCTAGATGGGAGTCCACTACCTTGCCCCTCATTATGTGGGTCTCCACCAACTGATATACCACACTATAGCAAAATGAACACTCACACACTCCTTAGAACCCTGCCCCAGGTGTGCCCTGTCCTGAAAGTTCCCCACATCCAAGACTCCAAACCAGCAACCCTCACTTGCCATATTGCCAGAAGAGCATTCCCAACATTGTAGTTCCATCCATCCTCAGTGTTCACCTGCTCCCTTTCCCAAACCTTCCCCGAGTTCCATGGACAGACCAATCCACCATCCCCCCTAACCCCCTGACAAATCAGCACTGCCCAACCCAAAAGTATCATTATACCACTTTCATGCCCCTCCACTGTACAATGACACACATCCCCCTTATCATAGATTTTGCCAATATAGGCGTTGGCTCACAGCCTTCTCCCTTTCTATTTCCTGTAAACCTATCTTCCAGAATATAGCTCTGTGAGTCTGCTCAATTTGCTTAATTCATGTTAGTCAGGTCATGTAATATTTATCCTTTAATGTCTGGCTTGCTTCAGTCAACATAAGGTCCTCAATATTCATCCATGTTATCCCATGTGTTAATACTGTATTCTTACAGTGGAGTAATATTCCATTGTATGAATATATCACAATTCATTTATCCATTCATCTGTTGAAGGTCATTTGGCTTGATTCCAAATTTTGGCAATAGTGAATAAAGCCACTATGAACACTGGTGTGCATATATCTGTTCATGTCCTCCCTAACAGTTCTTCTGGGTATATACTCAGCAGTGGATTTGCTGGGTCTTATGGCAGTTGATATGTAAGATGATATCTCATTATAGTTTTGATTTGCATTTCCCTAATAGCTACTGATGTTGAGTATCTTTTCATGTGCTTTTTAGCCATTTGTATTTTTTATTTGGAGAAGTATCTATTCAAATTACTTGCCCATTTTTTTTCCAGCGGGTTGTTTGTCTTTTTATTGTCAAGGTGCAGCATTTCTTCATATATGCAGGATATTAGGCCCCATCAGATATATGGTTACCAAATATTTTCTCCCATTCAATAGGCTGCCTTTTCACTTTCTTGATAAACTTCTTTGAGTTGCAAAAGTTTTTGATTTTGAGGAGGTCCCATTTATCTATTTTTTCTCTCATTGTTCATCCTTTGTATTTAAAGTTCATGAAAACATTTCCTAATACAAGATCCTGTAGATGCTTCCTTACATTATTTTCCAAGGTCTTAATGGTCATTTCTTTTTATACTTAGAACTTTGATCTAGTTTGAATTAATTTTTGTATACAGTGTAAGATGGTGTTCCTCTCTCATTCTTTTGGATATGGATATCCAGTTATCCAATAACCATTTGTTGAAGAGGCCATTCTCTCCTAGTTGAATGTGCTTGATGACCTTGTCAAATATCTGTTGACTGTATATGTGAGAATCTATATCAGAACTCTGAATTCAGTTCCATTGGTCATTATGTATATCCTTGCACCAGTACTATGCAGTTTTGACCAATGCAGCTTTGTAGCATGTTTTAAAGTCAGGTAATGTCATCCCTCCAATATCATTTTTCTTTTTCAATATATCTTTGGCTATTCTGGGCCACTTGCCCTTCCAAATAAATTTTGTAGTTAGTTTTTCCAATTCAGTAAAAACTGCTGTGGTGATTTTTATTGGGATTGCATTAAATCTGTAGGTCAGTTTGGTTAGGATAGACATCTTAAAATTTAGTCTTCCTATCCATGAACAGGGAATATTCTTCCTTTAAAAGTGTTGTGTAGTTTTCTGTTGTGTAGTCATGTACAACTTTAATTGGATTCGTTCCTAAGTAATTGATTCTTTTAGTTGTTATTGTAAATGAGAATTTTTTATTGATTTCCTCCTCAGATTGCTCTTTATTGGTGTATAGAAATGCTCCTGATTTTTGCACATTGATCTTATAACCTGCAATTTTACTGAATTCATTTATAAGCTCCAGAAGGTTTGCTGTAGATTTCTCAGGGCTATCTATGTATAGGATCATGTCATCTACAAATAGTGAATTTTTTACTTCTTCCTTTCCATTTCTGATGCTGTTTATATCTTTTTCTTGCCTAAGTGTTAAATAGAAGTGGTGAAAGTGGCATCCTTGTCTTTTTCCCGATTTTTCAGGGAAAGCATTTATGATTTCATCATTAAATTTGATATTAGCTGTTGGTTTTTCATATATACCCTTTATCATGTTGAGGAAGTTTCCTTCTATTCCTAATTTTGCAGTGTTTTTATCAGGAAAGGTTGCTGTATTTTGTCAAATGCTTTTTCTGCATGTATAGAGATGCTCATGTGGATTTTTTTCTTTCAATCTCTTTATGTGGTGTATTACATTGATTGATTTTCTTCTTTGAATCATCCTTGCATAGTAGGGATGAAACGCACTTGGTCATGGTGTATAATTCATTTGATGTATTGTTGAATATGGTTAGCAATATTTTGTTGAGGATTTTAGCATCTAGATACATTAGAGAGATTGATCTATAGTTTTCCTTTCTTGTGGCATCTTTGTTTGGCTTTGGTATTAGGGTTAATTTGGCATCATAGAATGAGTTAGGCAATATTCTTTCTACTTCTCTCTTTTGGAAGAGTTTAAGCTGGATTGGTGTTAGTTCTTCCTGGAAAGTTTGGTAGAATTCACCTGTGAGGATGTCTCTTCCTGGGTTCTTCTTAGTTGGAGGCTTTTGATGACTAATTCTACCTTGTTACTTGTGATTGGTCTGTGGAGTTCATCAATCACTACTTTTGTCAATGTGGTCTGCTTGTGTGTTTCTAGGATTTTGTCCATTTCCTCTAAATAGTCAATCTTATTGCCATATAACTTTTCAAAGAATGTCCTTATGATACTCTTTATTTCTGTGGGGTCAGTGGTGATATCCCCTTCCTCATTTTTTATTGTATGTATTTGCATCTTCTCTCTCTTTTTTTTCTTTGTTAGTCCATCTAAAGGTTTGTCAATGATATATATCTTCATAAAGAATCAGATTTTGGTTTAGTTTATTTTTTTCTAGTCCTTTCTAATTTTCAATTTCATTTAGTTCTGCTCTAATCTTTGTGATTTCTTTTTTTCTATTTCCTTTGGGGTTAGTTTTTTTTTTCTATTTACTGCAGGTGTGCTGTTACATCTTTGATTTTAGCTCTTTCTTCTTTTTAAATATGAACACTTATACCTATGAGTTTCCATCTCAGTACTGCTTTTGCTGCATCCCATAGATTTGGATAAGTTGTGTTATCAATTTCATTCTTTCCAAAGTAGTTAGTGAATTCTTTTGAGATTTCCTCCTTGACCCACTCTTTGTCTAAGAGTATGTTGTTTAACTTCCATATATTTGTGCCTAATCTTTTTCTCTGTCCCTTACTGATTTCCAGCTACATTCCATTTTGGTCAGAGAAATTACTTTGCATAATTTTGATCTTTCTGAGTTCATTGACAGTTGTTCTGTGGCCTAGCATGTGGTCCAATCTGGAGAATGAGCCATGTGCACTAGAGAAAAATGTATATTCTGCTGTATTTGGGTGTAATGTTCTGCATTAAGTCCAGTTTCCGTAATGTATTTTTCAAAGTCTTTGTGTCTTTATTGATTCTCTGTTGTGATGTTCTGTCTAATGGTGATAATGGTGTATTAAAGTCACCTACTATAATTGCAGAGCCATCTATTTTTCCACTTAGTTTTTCCAGCATTTTTCTCATGTATTTGGAGGTGAACTGGTTAGGTGCATAAATGTTTATGATTGTTCTTTCTTCTTGATAGATTACCCCTTTTATTAATATATAGTGCCTTCTATGTCTCTTATAATATTTTGCATTTAAAGTTTGTTTTGTCCAATATTATTATAGCAAATATCGACCTTTTTTGGTTATTGTTTGTTTTTTAAAAAAAATTTCCAGCCATTCACTTCCAGCCTCCTTTCATCCCTGGGTTTAAGGTGGGTTTCTTGTAGACATAATATAGATGGTTCGTATTTCCTTATCCATTCTGCCAATCTGTGTCTCTTGACTGTTGAGTTTCATCCATTAATAGTTAATGTAATTTCTTTCAATGAATTATTTACATTACATTTTCTTTAGGTTTATCTTTGCTATATTGTTTCTCTTTTTCTCTTTCTAGTTCTTCTTGCACTCTCCTCCAACTCTCTCACTCCTGTTTTTTCCTTTCAACTGGCAGAACTCCCTTTAATTTTTCTTGAAGTGCATGTTTCATATTGATATTTTCTCTTAATTTTTGTTTATATGTGAACACTTCCAGCTCTCCCTCATTTTTGAATGACAGCTTTGCTGGATAGAGAATTTTTGGCTGGAAGTTTTTTTTTTTTCTTTTAGCACCTTAACTATATCATAGCTCTACCTTCTTGCCTCAATGGTTTTAGATGAGGTACCAGCACTTAATCTTATTGAGCTTTGCTTGTATGTGATGGTTCTCTTTTCTCTTGCCTCTTGCAGTATTATCTCTTTCTCTTGAGCATTGGACAATTTAATAAGTATATGTATTGAAGTAGCCATGTTAGGATTTAAACTGTTTTGGGTGCGCTATGCTTCCTGGACATTTATGTCCATCTCTCTCAATATGGTTGTGAAGTTTTCAGCCATTATTTCCTCCAACCCTCCTTCTGTCCCCTTTCCTGTCTCTTCTCCCTCTGGGATGCCTATAATGGGTATTTTTGTGTATTTCATGCTGTCATTCAAATCCCTAAGTACCTGCTGCATTTTTTCTATCTTTTCATCTATCTGTTCTAATATTTGTTTGATTTCAGATGTACTGTCTTCCACATCACTGATTCTTTCCTCTGTCTGTTCAAATCTGCTGTTGTGTGCTTCTTGTGTATTTTTGATTTCTTGAACTATGCCATTCATCACCATCATATCTGTTATCTTTTTATGTATGTTTGCAATTTTTTAGTATGTTCTCCCAGTGTCTTCTTAATATCCTTATCCTCTTCCTTCACTTCATTAAGTTGATACATGACATTTGTTTGGACATGTCTGATTAGATTTTCCATGTTCTGCATCTCCTCTTGCTTTTTAGTTTGTTCATTAGACTAGGCCATGTTTTCCTATTTCTTAGTACGGCTTGTAATTTTATGATGGTGTCTAGGTATCTTTTTATCTTGATGGGTTTATTCAGTTGATTAGCTTCTTTATTCTATGGTTTTATTTTGTTGTTGTTTCTGTGTTTGTGGCAAGTTTCACTTTGACACTTAATTCCTCTAATCCTATTTCCTTATTGTTGTTTTTTTCCTTTGGAAGAAAAAAATTAGTACCATAGGAAAGTAAAGATAGGAAGAGAAAAAAATAATAGTAATAGTAATAGCTAAAGGTAAGAGAGGGACCATACAAGACCTAGGAAATTGAAAAAATTATCATGAGTAAGAAGCTCAAAGGAATAGGATAAGAAAAGTGGAACAGAAACAATGAAACAAGAAACAAAATAGAGAAAAATATATAGAATGAATTAAAAATCTGGAATGCTAAGAAGAGGCCAAAAGAAAAGAGAAAAGAGGGAAAGAAAAAGGTAAAAAGAGAAACTACAGAGGAAAAAGGAGAGAGAATGAAATAACAAGAAAAATTGGAGACTAAATATAAGCAGTGGAATGAAAGAATAACAACAATAAACAAAAGATCTAAAGATGAAGAAGAGAAAAGAAATAGCTTAGGTTGAGTAAATTAGTAAACAAAAGAAAAAGAAAGGAAAAAAACAAGCAGGAAAACAAAAGAAGGGGATATACAACATGCAAGAAATGAGACAGCAGTGCCTCTTTCGCAATAATGGAGGCAGAAGGAAAATATTAAAAAAATAAATAAATAAACATGGAAGAACTGTGTTGTTACTTAGACTCTTATGGATCTTGTCAGGCTGCTTGTCTTCATCAATCATTCACCCTGCAGTCTGCCCTCTGCAGGTTTTGAACTGGGTTTTAGTGAGTAAAATAAGGGAAATTTTAAACAAATAAACTTAAAAACATATGAAATCCAAGAAAAGCTAATTCAAAAAGAATGTTCCCTGTCATTAAATTTCACCTGGATTCCTGATAACCTGGTGGATCACTTCTCACAGAAGAGCTGGAAATTGGACCAGGGACCCTGTATATGCTAGGCTAGGCAGGAATTCATCCACTGAGCTCTTCTGTCTCCTTAGGATAGTTAGCCTTTCAGAAGGCTATCCGCTCATTTTCCCTCAGGCAGGTTAGAGTCCCTACAGTTCCCCGGAGTCATGCTGATTAGCTTTCTGTCTCTACCTCCTCTCTGATGTAATTCCTCCTTTTACCTAGGTGGCTGTGCATGACAGCCAGCCTTAGGATATCTCCCTCCCCTCCCCTGTCAAATCAGGGTCCATTCTGATATTCAAGGAGGGCCAGTGTGGCTAAACTCACCACAACAAAATCTCTGTTCACACTCCCATATCCCTCTTCTTTGCAGGAAATCTGCTGTCACACTCCTGTTTAGAGCAGGGGGAAAGGGTCTCCACCTAGTCTA
The DNA here is from genome assembly GCA_029593785.1 of Cabassous unicinctus. NCBI lineage: Eukaryota > Metazoa > Chordata > Mammalia > Cingulata > Chlamyphoridae > Cabassous > Cabassous unicinctus. Next base: position 37,342 of record JAQZBX010001118.1, on the reverse strand, counting down.
TCCACCCAGATAGCCAGGTATGTGTGACACTTCCAGCCACCAGGAAATCAACCCATGATTTTCCTCTGGCTTCCTTATTTATCCAGTACCCTCCTAGATGACTCAGATCACCTTCTTATTCTATGTATATCCAAAGGTGGAAGATGTCTGCTCTCCTTTAAGTTAGATACAATTTCCCAGGAGTTTTACTCTCACTTACTATCTCAGAGGGGGGAGACCTTCCCAGCAGCTGGGAGGTTTAATAACTCATGATTACTTGCTTTGGCTTCTTCATCTCTCTGACCATCACTCTTCTGGGAGTTGAGAATCAGTGTCCTGGCTTGCTGTACCCCAAAGCAGGTCCCCAAGGCAGTCTCTGGCTCTGTTGTTTTAGTGACAGCTGAGCCTTACCTGACTAACCCATCAGCCATGCCCCATAATCCTCTCATTGTAATTTTTATTTGCAGTTCTCTAATAGCTAGTGATGAGGAGCATCATACTATCATCTCTACTGATGCATTTAAAGCATTTGACAAGATACAGTTTCCTTTCTTGATAAAAACACTTTGAAAGATAAGACTAGAAGGAAACCTCTTCAACATGATAAAGGGTATATTTGAAAAATCTACAGATAACATAATACTCAATGATAAAAGTCTGAAGTCTTTCCCTTTAAAATCTAAAACAAGACAAGGATGCTCAATGTAAATGCTCTTATTTTAATATTGAATTAAAATTACTTGATCAAGCACTTAGACAAGAAAAAGAAATAAAAGGAATCCAAATTGTAAAAGAAATAAAATTTCACTAATTGCAGACAACATGATCTTATATGTAGAAAGCACCAAAACATCTATAACAATGCTTCTAGAACTAAAAAATGAGTTCAGATATAAGATCAACAAGCAAACATCAGCAGCCTTTCTGTAGGGTAATAATGAGTAATCTCAGGAAGAAATCAAGAAAAAAATTCCATTTACAATAGCAACTCAAAGAATCAAATATCTATGAATAAACTAAACTACAGATGTAAAGGACCTGTGCATAGAAAATTACACAATTATTTAAAAGAAAATCAAAGAAGACCTAAATAAATGAAGAATATTCCATGTTCATGGACTGGAAGACTAAATATTTTGAAGATGTCTATTCTACCCAAATTGATTTACAGATTTAATATAATCCAAAAAAATTACAACAGCATTTTTACTGAATAGGAAAAGCCAATTATGAAATTTATTTGAATTGGCAAAGGGCCAAAAACATTGCCAGAAATGAAATTAGAGTAATCATGCTTTATGACTTGAATGCATACTACAAAGTTACAGTGGCCAAAACTGCGTGGTTTGCCACAAGGATAGACACACTGATAAATGGAACCATAATGAGAATTTTGGTACAGATTCGTGAATATATGGCCAACTGATACTCAATAAGGTCACCAACTCTACTAAACAGAGACAGAAATGGCACTGGGAGAACTGGATATCCATATCTAAAAGAATAAGAGAGAAACACCATCTCACACCCAATACAAAAATTAACTCAAGTTGGATCGAAGACCTAAAATATAAGAGCCAACAATAAAGCTCCTAAAACATAATGTAGTGAAGTATCTATAAGGTCTTGTAGTAAGAAATGGCTTCATAAACTTTATACCCAAAGCACAAGCAATGAGAGGAGAAGTAAATAAATGGGACCTCTTCAAAATTAAGAAATTTATGCTTCAAAGGATTTTGTCAAGAAAGTGAAAAGGCAGCCTACTCAATTGGAAAAAATATTTGGGAACCACTTATCCAATAAGGCTTCCATACCAAGTATATATAAAGAAGTATTACATCTCTAAAAAGGAGAACAAACAGCCCATTTTAAAAATGAGCAAGAGATTTTTATAGGCACTTTTCCAAAGAGGAAATTCAAATGGCTAAAATCGCATGAAATGATGTGTATTCTCTTTTTGTTGTGTGACGTGTTCTAAATATGGCTAAGTCTAGGTAGTTTATAGTATCAAGACTTTCAATTCTTTATTGATCCTTTGACTAGATATTCTATCTATTAATGTAAAGCTACCAATTTCTTCCTTCAAATCTGTCAGTATTTGCCTCATATATTTCAGGACTCTGATATTAGGAGTATGTATATTTATAATTGTTCCATCTCCCTCTTTAATTTACTCCTTTATCAATATTCAATGACTGTCTTTGGCTTTGTAACTTCTTTTGACTTAAAGTCTATTTTATCTGGTATTAGTATCACTATGCCAGCTCTCTTTTCATTACTACTTGCATTGCATTCTTTCTGTTTCAACCTACTTGTTATCTTTGAATTTAAGATGATTATCTTGCAGACAGCATGGGTCATGTTTTTATCCATCTGCCAATCTCTGATTTTTGACTGGAGAGTTTAATCCATTTATATTTAAAGTCACTACTCATAATGCAGGAACTTCTTTTGCCTGTTTGTTATTTAGGCTTTTAAATCTTACACATTGTGTCCTTCAGTTTTCCTACTAATCCCTAATTTTATATTCATCTGATTTTCTCTGTTGTTCTATTTCAGTCACTTCTCTTTTGTATCTGGATATATTTTTCATCTATTTTCTTTGTGGCTACCATGGTGTAAAAAATTATAAAAAGTCAATGTATATCAATAATATTTGGTTTGATATGAATTTAAATGTAATATCATAAACATATGCTTTTTCTATATCCTTATTTACCTCACCTTTTTAAAAAATAAATTTTACTTTTAAAAAAGCTTTTGATTACATAAGTGTTACATAAAAACTTTAGGGGATTCCCATATTCCCCACCCACTCCCCTTCCCACACTTTCCCACATTAACAACCTCTTTCATTAATGTGCTACATGAGTTAAAATTAAAGAACACATATTGAAGCATTGTTACTAACCATGGACTATAGTTTACATTATCATTTACACTCTGCCCCATCTCATTTTTATTTGTACTTGTTACAACTTATATCTTTGTGCATTATATGCCCAATGTCATATATTTATTGTTACAATTTATGCATTTGCATTTTAGCACCTCTAGGAAGTAAGTAGTCAAGTTCCATATCAAACATTACATAAAAATAATACTGGCATTTATAACTACCAAAGAAGTTATGTTTATCAGAGGTCTTTCTGTCTTTCATTTCATATTTCATTTCCATTACTCTGATGTTCAACTCCATTAGTGCTTTTTAGTTTCTTTTTACAATTTTTATCTCTTTATTAAGATTCTCCTATTGCTCATTCATTGTTTTCCTGATATCCTTTATTTCATTCTCTATATTTTCCTTCATTTCCATGAACATTTTTAAGATCACTTTTTTAAAGGTTTTATTGGTATGTCCACATCCTCATCTTCTTCATTGATGTGTTCTGGATTTTCATCCTCTTTCTTTGGATGGACTGATTCTTTGTCTTATCTTTTGCTTCATATTGAGCATTTTGATATTTAAAATTTTAACCTTGGAATTCATTCCCTAACATGCCTGCTCTTTGATTTGTTACCACCTGTTGATAACACAGAGATTTCCTTGTCCTTCAGCTTTCCTATCAGGAAGGTCTGCCCAAAGCAAATGTGGTGTGCTGGATTTTCCCTGTTTTTCTAGGCCTGTGTCTTGTCCTGGGTTTTTCTTTGTTAGTTGTTTGGGAGTTCCCTTGTTCACAGGCTTTTGGTTGTCCTCTCTGTTTTCCAGGAAATAGACATCCCTCACCCAAGCATTTGAAACTTGTGAGCCTTTTCCCCAGGCTTTCTGCCTCTATAGTTTTTATAAGATTTTGTTGTCTCAAACTGCCTTTGCATGAAGTGAAAATTTAAGGAGGAAGGGCTTGCCGGAGAGGATAATCCAAAGTCAGTATTTCCCAGCAGAAAGAGGGCCAGAGACCCACAAAAGTGGCACATATTGACTTCAGAGTTCCCTAGTGAGGGGATGAGGAAGAGCACCAAGAACTTTCTCCATATCTTACTTTAGCTGAGCTTTCTTAGTTGGCCCAGCAAATTCTTTCCTTCAACTAACTGTGCTTCATAATCCTGAGGTAGTGTAACATCTTTAAGACTCTTCAGGCATGGCCTTTATCCGGGATGAGTTCAAAGTTTGCCACCCACTGCCTTTGATAGGGGCATGTTGGGGCAATGGCCACCCTCAATGCTGGGCACTCAGTGATCTGAAGTTGCTAATTAAAACCATGATTAGTGATCAGCCATGCCTACAACAGGTCACTCTGTCACTGGTGAGCTAGCCATGGGCAGGACCTTATGGATGGCCTGCAATGAGAGTGGGGGATGAGCTCCAGTAGATGCCATGTGGAAAAAACAATTAACTGTTCTTAACTGTAATTTTTAAAAAATATATAGATTACATAAAATGCTAAATAAAAAAATATAAGGTGTTCCATTATGCCCCACTCCCCCCACCTCCCAGTTTCCCCCATATTAACAACTTCTTTCATTACTGTGGTGCATTCATTGCAATTGATGAACACATTTTGGAGCATTCCCACTAAGGATGGATTATACTTTACATTGTAATTATATATATATATTAAAAGATGCTTAGATTACATAAATGTTACACAAAAATTACAGGGACTTCCATGTTCCCCACCTCCCACACCTCCCATGATATCCCACATAAACATTCTTAACTGTAATTTATCAGCCTCTTCTTCCCAGTCTTCCCAGGCTACTGTTAGTGTTCCTTTAGCATCTGGGTGTCAAAATATTTGTTTCAGACAGTTCCTGCATGGGAGAAGGACTGGGTCCTGGAGTTCGCTACTCTGCCATCTTCCTACAATACACTGTGTTTGATTTATACATATATTTTTTCCGTTTAGAACTTTCTTCAATATTCATTAGTCCATAGAATTAATTCAGAAATTTGTCCTTTAATTCAATTTTCTGAGAGTTTGTGTAGAATTGGTACTATTTCTGCCTTTACTCTTTAATAGACTCTAAAATTACATGACATGCATATCAGATTTTCTTTTGTTTAACTATAAATTCAAACTCTTTTATAATTAGGCCTATTTAGGTTATATATTCCTTTTTGAGTGAGCTTTGTTCATTTGTTAGTTTTAATGAAAAGGTTTTTATGTTTACATTCATAAAGTTTTTTTTTTTTTAATATTGCTAATTCCGCTTGGTGAGAAAACATCATTTGTATGGCTCCAATCTTTTTCAACTTATTGAAACTAATTTCTTGTTCCAGAATATGATCTATGCTGCTTAATGTTTCATATACAGTTAACAAGTATATTTGTTCTGCTCTTGTTGAGCAGAGTGTTCTACAAATGTCAATTAGGGCAAACTGTTTGATAGTGCTGTTGAATTATACCATATCCTAAATGATTTTCTTTCTACTTTTTATATCAATTTGTTTAGAGTGTGGTATTGAAATCTTAAACTATAATTCTGGTTTTGCCTACCTCTCATTGTATTAATATGAGTTTTTATACACTCATGTATATTTAAGTTTTAATGCATGCATGCATTTGTAATTAAGATTGTAAAAGCATTTTGAATTATTCACTCTAGAATAATTCTAAAATATTATTTAAATCTGGAAAAAATTATTTCCTCTAAAATAATTTTTTCCCATATTAATATAGCACCTCTCATTCTTTCTACTAATTTTAGTACAAAATGTTTTTCCATTCTTTTATTTTTAACCTATGTGTATTTTTATAATTAAATTTCTTGTACACAGTGTATATTTGTCTTGTTGTTTCATTTTTATCCAGTCTTACAATATCTGCCTTTTGTTGGAAGAATTTGTACATTTATGGCGATTATTGATTAAGTCTATTTTGTAGCTATTTGTTTTCTATTTGTCCCATCAATTCTCTACACCACTGAAAATCTACTAAAAGAACCTAATCACTGTATTCTTCAATTTCTATTCTCCTGCAATACAGGCTATTTTCTCACACATTTTATGTTCAAAGACATTATAAAACTTACTCAACATTATGTCTAATTTTGTTAATTAGTCTATTTGAGAGATTAAAATAATTAATATCACATAAATATTTATTTCTGTGGTTACCATGTCCATATATTGTCATTTTTCTTCTGCTTGTATAAATTCCATTAACATTTTCAGCAGTGAAATCAGATGCTGATGGATTCTTTCTGATGGATTCTTTTTCTCCTTCTGCATTAAAGATTTTTATCTTTATTGCTGATTTTGTGCAATTTGATTATTATGTGCCTTGGTATAGTTTTCTTCATGTTTATTGTGCTTGGATTTCATTGACCTTTTGGAACTATAACTTTAAAGGTGTTTTTTTAATCAAATCTGAGAAATATTTGGCCATAATATCCTCTAACATATTTTGCCCACTCTACCCTCTTTTTGGAACTTCTTGTATATGTATATTAGGCTGCTTGAAGTTGACTATTTTTACTACTTTTCTGTGTTTCATTTCATTTTGAATTGCTGTGTTAACACTCACAATTATTTTATTTATACAGTGTCTATTCTTCTATTAACATCATCTTAGTTATTGTTCTTAGACATTGTAGCTCTCATATCTTAAAGGTTAGTATAGTGTTATATCTTCCATGCCCTGCTTGCTTTTCAAATATATGATGTACATTTAAATTGCCTGCTTTAATATCCTTTTGTGTTAGTTTGAGCATCTTTTATTTTTTGTGTGTGTTTTAACATTGATTTTTTAAAAATATATTTTTTAATTTATTTTAAAAGATAATTAGATTACATAAAATGTTACATAAAAAATATAAGAGATTCCCATATGCCTCACTCACCACACACCTCCCATTTTTCTCCACATTAACAACTGTATTAGTCAGCCAAAGGGGTGCTAATGCAAAATACCAGAAATTGGTTGGTCTTTACAAAGGGTATTTATTTGGGGCAGAAGTCCACAGTTACCAGGCCATAAAGCATTAGTTTCTTCCATCACCAAAGTCCATTGCCACGTGTTGGAGCAAGACAGCTGCCTACGTTTGCCAGGTTTCAGGCTTCTTGGGTTCCTCTCTTCCCAGGGCTGTTTCTCTCTGGGCTTAGCTCCTCTATTTCCTCCACAAGGCCAGCTATAGACTATCAGGTGAATGGCTTGTCTCTATCCCAGAGCCTTTTCTCCTTCCTCATGACCAAGCTCTCTTACTTCCCGGGGTTCCAGCTTAAGACTCCAACAACAAAACTTCTCCAACACTGTCCTTTGCCATGTCTTTTATCTTGGAGACCCCACCCACCAAGGGGTGGGGCTCAATGTCCTATTGACATTGCCTAGTCAACACCCTAATCATAACTTAATCATGCCCAAATTAACAGACCAGTTTACAAGCATAATACAATATATATTTTTGGAATTCATAATTAAATCAAACTGCCAAATGGCTATGACAACTTCTTTCATTAGTGTGGTACATTCATTGTAATCAATGAACACATTTTGGAACATTGCCACTAAGCATGGACTGTAGTTCACATTGTAGTTTACACTCTATCCCATTCAGTTCTGTAGGATATGGCAGGATATATAATGGCCTATATCTGTCACCACAATGTCATCCAGGTCAATTCCAAGTCCTGAAAATGCCCCATTACACCTCGTTTTCCCTCTCCCTGACTTCAGCACCTCCACTGGCTACTGTCTCCACATCAATGATGTAAAATCTATAGTAGAATACCAGTAAGTCTACTCTAGTCCATGTTTTATTTCCCAATCCTGAGGATTCTGGGATGGTAGTGCCCATTCCACCTCTAATTGAGAGGGGAATTTGATCCCATATGGCTGATGGATGGGGCTTTCTTGCTTGCAGTTGTAGACACTCTCAGTTTCTTGGTGTGGTGGTTGACCATCCTCATCTCCCTATTAGTTGTCCTTGGTGAGTCCAATGAACTGAAGAGTAGGTTTTGCAACTTCACTGAGGCTCAGGGCCCAGCTGGCACATGGACAACCCAGAGACTCAAGTCTCTTGGATGTTCACCTACCAACTCCAGCACCAACTATAGGTTCAAATAAAAGGGACAGAAGAGGCATGTGTAGAGAAGTCACATCTGAGTCCAACCCTTCACACTTGGGAGCACAATCTCCAAAGTAGGGCCCACTGGCAAGGCACCAAATTCCAGAGCTATCTTCCATGACCATAGGACCTGGGTGTCTCCTGAGCCCTCAGGAGCTGCACTATTACATTTACAGAATACATTTAAAATACCTGCTTTAATATTCTTTTGTATTATTTTATGCATCTTTTATAAGTTGCTTTGGTTTTGATTAATCATTCTCCTTCTTATGCATATTTTTTGCAAATCTGAATGCCTAATATCATTTTATTAGATAGCAGACATTGTAATTTTTAAATTAACAAGTGTTTGATATTTTTTCATTTAAAATTTTATTGAAGTATATCATATATACATGGAAATAAATATACCATATGTGTAAAGTAAAAGTTGTGAACTTACAAAACAAACATTCATATCATCATGCAGCATACCAATACATCACCCCACCAACAACACCTTGTGTTGTTATGGGACATTTGCTACAAATTATGAAAGAGGATTGTGAAAGTATTATTAACTGTAGCCAAGATCTTGCATTTGGGGTACATTTCCCCCAGATCACTTGATTATTAATACCCATTCTTATTATCATATATATGTTATTGTTCATGATAGGCCATTTCCATATTTGTTCTAACTACAGACCATCTTCTGCCACAGGATTCACTATGTTATACAATTCCATTCTTTGTACAATCCATTCAAAGCATACACTCAGTGGCTCATATTATCATCACAGAGTTGTGCTATCATTACCTCAGTGAACTTCAGAATGTTTTCATTGATCCAAAAGGAAAACTCTGATGACTTTTTTATATCCTCCTATTGTTGACACTTATTATTGTTGATAGCCATAAATATACTTGAGCCTTGCTATGGGATGTAGTTAAGTTTCTTATTAACCATTTCTTCAATCTAGGGCTAATGATAATTTACTATTAAGTCAAGTCTTTCCTATTATCCAAATATTGAATCAATTTGAGTTGATCCCCTTAGGTTCAATTCATTTCTTTCCTGTGAATCAGGTATCACTATCATCCATGACTAGATATGCATCATTATGGGAAATATTATTTTAACATATCAATTTTTAAGGGTGGATTTTTCAGGTGGCAGTGATACTTATTGAATCTTGGGTGAAAAGCAGCACATGTAATTAGAAATATTTTGTTGGAAGTGGAATGCATTTTTGAGCCATTTGGAAAGCACTAACATTTGTACAACATTTACTTTCCAACATGGATTTTTTTCCCCCATTAATTTAGGTCACTTCTTCAATGTAGTTTAAGTTTTTTTCCCCAATAATTTTGCAGAAACATTGGAAACTTATTATTAACTATTTTAGTTTTGGATTTATTTTTTAATAACTTTTTTGCTGACATATAGAATTTAAATTTCATCTTTCACTAGTTTTTCATCCTTCAAACTTTCATATATCTTGTAGTCTTAAAATCTTGAATCTAAATTATGACTTTTTAAAGATTCTATGGAACCTCACCTTTTTTCTTTAGTCTTATTACATTTTGTCATGTGTTGATTTATGTGAATTACAATAAAAGTTTAAATGGAAGTGACTGTAGTGAAGGTATATGTTTTGCTCCACATGGAAAGGTAATGATTTTTAACATTTGATAATTTTAAATGACAGTTGAGGAACAGATTGCTTTTTCGTGTTTTCAGATAATTTTATTTCATTTTCCCTTTTTAAATAAGACATCTGATGATATTCTGACAAACTTAAGACATTAAACCACCTTGTACTTCTGCCATAAAATCAAATTGGTGACAATATTTTTTATGTTAGTGTAATATTTTATTGCTAAATGTGCTTGAATATTTGCCTATAGTTTTATGAGTACAATTATCCTCTATTATATTTTTTATTATACTTCCCTGATTAATTTTTTGTGACAAGCACATATTACCTTAATATAATGAGATGATGAGCAATCTTATTTTTTATATTTTCTAATGAATTTTCTCTGAGATTATAAAGCCTGCTTCTTTCATTGCCTGGTGGGAAAAAATTAGGCAATATTACTTCTTTATTGGAAGTTTTGATTTACTGATTAAATTTCTTTCATGAATAGACTATAATAGATAACTTTGAAGCATCACATATATCCCCATTTCTTGACACTTTATTGCATACAAGCTCACCGCTATTCATACATTTTCATTTTCTGCTTGAGTGCTTTTACTGGCCTCAGAGTCCAGTTTAGTTGCAGACCAGTAGTACCATACATTTTTTGTATTCTATGCCAATATTTCCAACAATGACTTAAGAATTGACATATATATATATATATAGATCCCAAATACTTAGCCCTTTTTGTGATAATATGAGGAATATGTTTTAGAGTGGCTCCCAGAATTCTATGATGGATTTGGTTCCAGTTGCCCAAAGTGGTAGTTTGCTTCATATCTCTCCCCCCCGCCTTTTTTTTTTTTTGGCTGTTCTCCCTGTCACACTTTTGGGATATACTGCAAAATAAAAAAAACTTTACCTGAATTTTCTAGGGAAATTGACACTAGAAATGTTGTGGGAGACATATCTTTAAAATATCATTTTGAAATGGGATTACTTAGCAGCTAGGAAACACCAGGATCCCATAGCTAGCAGAAAGTACAGTGGCATTTTGAAGAATCAATATTATTCATAAGTTTACTCCAGTAAATTGGATTAGGATACAGGCTGAATGAGATGAGTTTATGATATATTTCTCTAGCATTGCAAGTATGTGAACAATGGACATTTTAAGAACCATGGAAATTGTTGGTGTTATTGAATGCCATTGATTTTGTATGGCATGGAAACCTGAGATGCAGGTCATCCCAGATTTCAAAGAAGGGGCAAGATCTTTGACCTCTTCCTGGGATAGTGCATGCATGTACAGAGATGGGAGATTGTGTTGCTGGTCATTTTTGAGGATGATCTCTTATACCTAAAGACATTGCAAATGACTCACTTGTGATTAATTCTTACAGTATGACATTTCACTTCTCAATGTCAACTTCTACCCCCTCATTTATCCTAGGCAAATAGCTAGTGTTTCAACCCAACTCCTGATGGGCATGGGTTGGGGTGGCCACACGACCAAGGAACACACCTGACACAGAGTCAAGCATATACTTTATTGGGACTTATAGACAAGAGAGAGTCTTTGGTGGTGGCAAGTTGAAGAATGAAAGTAGTGCTCTACAAAGACTTGAGAAAATAAGGAGCAATATAAAGGGTATCAGAACAAAGATATTACATAACAAAGTTTCTGGTAAGGTCACTTGAAGTATATAAATGGGGACTGGTGTTATTTTAGGAAGGGAGTGTACAGCCTGGAGAAAATTAAAGTCTAGGATACCATCTGTACATTGTTTCCTTGTGGGAAACATTTTAACTTGTATATTGGGGCATGCAGGTGGATACATGCTATGTGTTGAGTTTCCCTTAGGGAAGGGAAGTCTGGCCCTGGGATTCACTGGACCCCCACAATTCACCCCCATGCACCAGCTTGTGTTGCCCATAGGGCACACACTGTATTCACATTTTACAGCAAGAATATAAGAGCAGAATAATAAGAGTCCTCCACCAAAAGCTCATAGACCTACATTGTCATGTCACCAAGGCCAAGAAAGGGAATTAAACCAGTTAGATAAGGGATCAGTACCTATCCACAACATTAAACATTCATGAGTCTCATAAGATGGAAAATGTCTCATTCTGAACTTTTTAATGGTCATATTCTACTATGTCAGTAAAGTGTTGTCCAATTTTCAGAAGTTAATGGTCCAAGGAAGGCCAGTAGCCCCTGAGAATGGTAGGTGTGTGCAAATCCAACACTGGGTTTAGTTGTGGGCATGGGTTACTTCCAAAGCCCATGTAAATGTATTGGCTAGGGTGCTATCAGTGAAAAGAAAGATGTTTATGGGGAATAAGAGGAAGATCATGATGGTTTAACAGTATACAAGCAACAATTTCATTAGTAAAAAACAAAGTACCAGGTAGGGGAGTTCTCTGAGGAGGCTTATGTTTTCCCCTTCTAAATTTTCTGAGTTTTCTGCTGTGACATCAACAAACAATTTAGGCATAAGAAGAGTCCACATAGACACATACAAGGTCCCAGTGGTAAAAGGAGGCCCCGGGTTACTAACGAAGATTTTTACTGGTAATTTTTGTATAAACTGTGGTCTTATAACAATGTTCTAGGTGACTCCTACTCCCCATGGACTTAATATTCTTAACCAGTGAGGATGCATAGGCAAGTGCCATGGCTAAAGGACCTCATTTTCCCCACTTCAAATAGTATGAGGCATAGGCAACAACAGATTATTGTCACTCCACCTTTTAGGCTGTAGGACAGCTGGCCTTTAATCTTGTATTTTCAATGCCTGCATTGGTCCTGCAGTTAGCATTTCAACAGGAGCAGAGGTTGCAGCCTGCATTAAATTTAAATGGATAAGCGTCTTTTAGTCCAATGTTGTAAAGATTGATGGTCACCTTTTATTTTTTTCCTTTAAAAGGCCATCCACTCTTTTTATATGACCAATGCCTGTGGTGTTATATGGTAAACAAAAATTGCAAACAATATCCTGATACATAGCCAAGACTGTGTGAAGTGACCGGTAGATGGAGTTCCTCAATCACTATCAATTTGGGCTGACACACCATATAAGGCACTTATGTTCTCTAGGCAGTGAATCATGGATTGCTGAATGCTTTTCCTGTTGGGAAGGCCAGCAATGGTCTTTGGTAGTGTCTGCAGAAGTGAAAGGATACCTTGCCCCTTCTGAGAGTGGGAAGGGACCAATATAATCCATTTACCATCATATTACTGGGACCTGTGCTTTGCCAACATGTCCTATCTGGTGAGAAAATTGCCATGGTTGTCAGAGTGAGCAGGACAAGCACTCATGGGTGATGTCCACAAGTTGTTAATAAGTGACAGGCAGCTGGAACTGCTAAGCTATATGCCACAAGGTCTGGGAGCCATGATGTCTGCTTTTCTTGTTAAGCCACTTTGCCATTTCTCAGTTCTCAGTAGTAAAACTTCAGGACTGTGCCAGAGCATCTGCCTCAACATTACAGAAAAGAGTGTTAGGGGAGTGGACAGGGATGTGATAGTTACCTGTCATCACTAGCAAGTGTCCCAGATGTCTTTCCATAGATCTTTCTGCACAGAGGATGGCCCATGACAACTGTACTTGTTTCCACATGACCATGCAGGTGGTAAGGCCTTTGAATGCTGCCCAACTATCAGTTCACATTATTAATGTGTCCTTGGGCTCGTGTACTGTAACTATCCATATGGCTCTTAGTTCAGCCAACTGGCTGTTCTGCATGGTGCCTGTTTCCAACCAAACAGTGTCAGTGCTAGGCTGCACAGCCACAGCCATGCACATGGGAGGCTGTCCACTCACCAAACCATTCATGTACCATGCATTTCCTGAAACAGTTCCTGTGCTCTTTGTAGTGGGCATCTCAATGGCCACTTTAAGGACAGCTACTTAGGCCAAGGGATCTTCTACATAAGTTGCTGGGCCTAAGATCTCTTGCATTTCAGTACTTAATTGGCTAGAATTGAATACACTGTACTGTAGTATGTAAGCTTTCTACTTTGTTGTGGTACTTAATAGTATACTACCAGAACAAGTCTTGTTTCCTGTATCTGCAATGCATCATGGATAGGGATGGCAGTCTTCACAGTTACCAGACACTTTTGGGTTAAGCCCTCCCCTTGCCACAAGGTGTGGTATGCTGCACATAGCTGCTTTTCTAAAGGGATTTATCAAAATTTGTCCCCTTTCCACAAATGTGACTAAAATAAAAAGGGTACTTATTTAGAATGTTGCCTTTGCCACAAACCCCAACCAAAGCTAATATTGGTGCTGGCCACATCCAATTCTTAGGGTAAGTCATGGCCTACCCCCTTTACTCCTTAAGCCTGTGTTACTGCTTTTTTTACTTCTTCAAAAGAAGCCTGCTGGGAGTAGTTCTACCCCATTTGTGGCTTTTCCTGATTAGCACATGCAATGATTTTAATATTTGAACAAATGCAGTCCTCTTGTATATTAAAAGTTTGACATGTATAAATTGAAACTTGGCCTAGTATTATGTACTGCTTAAGATATACCTCCTGAAAACCTTCTTGTTGCTCAAATGTGGCCTCTCTCTATGCAAACTCAGCACATAAATGCACTACCTTCACTCTGGTGTGGGACATGACTCCCGGGGATAAGCCTCCTTCGCACTGAGGGATTATTACCAAGCACCAACTAGTGATGCATTTGGAAAAAGACCTTGAACAAAAGGGAAAGTATTAAATAAAAAATGAGTTTTATGGCAAAGAGATTTCAAAATGAGTCTGGAGGTCATTCCAGAGGTTATGCTTATGCATATCTTAGGAGGATCTCATTGACTGCCAGAGTAAACAGTGCTTCAAACAGTGGGGCTCCTGAGAGTTCTAGAGACATCTAGACACTATAAGCAGGGCATATAAACTCAGGAATTCAGCACCCTGTCAGTGGGCATTACTTTAGAATTTCTGCTCCCCAGTGTAACAGAGTTAAACTCAGTTTCGCTTCACATGATTCCTCTACCCCTTTTGTTTGAACCTATAATTAGCACTATTTTTGTTAAATATATGACCCTGAGACTTAAATATTTAGTCTATTCATGTGCCGGTTGAACATTGAATCTCAACAGAGTTGCAACACTTACTCTTCATTTCATTGGACTCACCTAACACAATTTACAAGGAGATAATGATGGACAATGCCCATCACAAGCAACAGAGAGTGCTTGCAACAGTAAGCAAGATAGTTCCATCCATCTGCCCCATGGGATTTAAACTCCCTCTCAATTAGAAACAGATTGAGCATCCCCATCTCAAAATCCTTAAGTTTGGAGAAGAACAATGGACTAAAGTAGATTTATTATTATTTTATTATAGATATTATAATTATAGCAATGGAAGAAATTTTATCATTGATATAAAGGCAGTGGCCACCAGAGGTTCTGAGGGGAGGAAGAGGGAAAAATATATGTTACATGTGGAAAATTTTGGGACATGGGAATTGACCTACATGACATTGCAGTAAGGATACAGAGCATTATACATTTTGTCATAACCTATAAAACTGTGCAGGGTAGAGTGTAAAATATAGTGTAAACTATAGTCTAGGGTCAGTAGCAATGCTTCTATATGTGTTCATCAATTCTAAAAAATGTACTACACTAATGAAAGATGTTGTTCATGTGGGAAAGTGTGGGAGAGAGAGGAAGTAGGGCATAAGGTAATCATATTTTTTATGTAACATTTATGTAATATAAAGCTTCTTTAAAAAATAAATGAATAGATAATTTTTAAAAAATTAAAAATAGTTTGACACATAATGCATTATTGGGGATTATTACAGGATTACAATGTTGTGTTTTTCCTCAAAACCAATTATTCATATCAAATATATAACTGTGTATGAAAAAAATAATGGTCAATTCAAATGATGGAGAAAAATATTTAACTAAATTCAACACCTCTTAAAAATAGCACTATAATCAATAAAGAATTGCAAGAAACTTCCTCAAACTTGTGAATAAGCTAATGACAGACATGTTTTAAGATTTTGCTCCCGGTATGATACACCTAATTTTCAAGGATTGCTTTCAGTAACAACAAAAGCTTCTCTGAATTTATGGCATATGACTCCCTTGAAAATGTGTTGCAAGGTTCTTAACGGTATTACAAACACAGAAATTTGCTTCTTATCCAAAACATTGCATTTTATGTCATATGTTAAACAGGGCTGAAAGGATGTAATTACTGTGGCAAGAATGACAGGAAAATTGCTTTAGAGATCTTAGATATCTTCCTTCTTCATAAGTGACTCTTAATTCTTTTTATGTTTGCAAATAAACAAAAATTTGATACTAGGTTTTGTGATCATGATTTCACAAATCAATTACTTGATATATCCAATTAAACTTAAAATAGTACAACAGTAGGCAATAAAGTGGTATTTGTGGTGAAAAAAGTATACCAGTATTAAGTTAGATTTAAAACTGAATGTATTAATGAAATTTGAAGAATATCATTATGAAACACTGTCAATAAAATTCAACATTGGTCAAAAAGAATGCATGTAAACAAAAAAAAAGAATCAGTCAATTGTAAGAAAAAAATACTTTTAAAAGCTTATTAAATAAATAAAACTAATTGCAAGCCATAAAATATGTGGAAATATAAACCTCAAAAAAAAATCTCTGTCATACAACATAGAGATAAAAAAAAGAAACTAAGGGATAACAAAAGTATCCTCATAATGATGTTTCAATTTGTAAAGAACTACTAATTATATGCAGCTAATTATATGACAAATTATACAATTATATGATGAACCTACAAATAATAGTCAATATTTGGGTGAAATAGCTAAATTATTAAATATGATAAATACATTAATAATAGAGGAACCTGGCTCTTGGCCAAAACCTTATGTGTGATCATTCAGCCCTGACTATAGGGAATTACAAAGCTTTGCTGGCAGCCTCATGAGAGAAAGCTGCCCTCCCCATATCAGGCATGTTTGGTAGTCAGTTCATTACAGTTTTCTGAAGGGAGTTCCAGTCATACACTCAGGAACCCCTCATCCAGTCACGCATATATACATATTTGTGTTTTAGTCTAGGTGTTTCCATGTAGGGGACTCCTTATCTGGGGCCACTGCTGAGATAGTTCCCTGGTGCCACAGCCAAGAACTCCTAATTGGGGGACATTGGCTTAGTCAATCTTCCCCACTCTAAGTGCTTTTCTATTCTTAGCCCTTCTCTCTGTCTTTCCACCTACCTTGCCTCCCCGGTCAGTAAAAAGGCAGAAGATTTTTGAACAGTGCTCATTGACACTGAGCCAATTTCCCCCATTTCCATAATATGTTATCTGACCCTGCCCAGTGATCAAAGAAACAGAGAATAAATGCCTTTTACCCTTTGCCTCTTGATTGCACTGGCATAAGGTGCACAAAGGTTTTATTGTTAGTTTTAGTTTGACTCTTTGTTATAATTGACCATCTTAATACCAGGCAGCTGGATATATTGGCACAGTTATCAGATTGGTCAGTTGAACATGTTCTCAGTCTTTCCCCTTCAATCACTTTCATCCCATAAAATAGTTCTGCTATTTACAAGCACTATGATGTGCTTTCAACATTTCTATTCATTTCTAAAGATTTACAAACAACCATTTTACCAATTCTGAACAGAATATGCCCCAGTTTTTCATTCTTTACCCCCATTCTGTTTTCTAGTGACCTATATTCTAATTTTTAACTCCATGAGTTTAAACAATAGATTTAGTTCAAAATAGCGCAATCATACAATATTTGTCCCTTTCTGTCTGGCTTACTTCACTCAGCATTTTGTCCTCCAGGTTGATCCATGTTGTCATATGCTTCTTTTTTTTTCTTTCTTGAAAATTTTATTGTAATCATATAAAAACAAAGAATTCATTTCAACCATTTTTAAGTGTGCACTTCAATTATATTAACTACCAGTGCAATGTTGTGCTACCAACACTACCATTTAATTGAGCTGATTTCGTCTTGAAAAATTTTATGATTATTTTTTGCATATTTAGATACAAGGCCATTTTCAGGTATATATTTTGCAAATATTTTATCAAAGCATGTGGTTTGCATTTTTAGTATATTAACAGTACCTTTTCAGTGAATAAAAATTTAATGTTAATAAAATCTACCTTATTAATTTCTTTCATTAATTATATTTGTGTGGTATAAGAGTTTATCACCAAACCCCAAGTCATATAGATTTTTTCTATATTCAAGAATTTTTATAGTTTTGCAATTTACAATTAAGTCTTAAATTATTTAGAATGTAGTATTTTTGTAGTCAGTTAAGTTTGTGTCTGTTCATTTTTCTCAATAATTGTCCAAATGTTCTATCACCATTCGTTGAAAGACATTCTTCTTGAATTAAATTGCCTTTGCTCCTTTGGCAAAGACTATATTTACATAGGTCTATTTTTGGGCTTTCTTTCCCATTCCATTTATTTTTGTGTCTATATTTTCATTTTAAAAATATATATGTATTTTATAAAGATACTTAGATTACATAAATATTACGCAAAAAATATAGGGATTCCCACAAGTCCCACCTCCCACACCTCCCCCAACTTCCCAAATAAACATCCTTCATTGGTGTGGCACATTAATTGCAATTGATAAACACATCCTGGGATTTTGCCATTAAGCATGGACCATAGTCCACATTGTAGACCACTCCTTCTCCCACACAGTTCTGCATGTTATATGATGATATAGAATGACTTATATTTGTCATTTCAATGTCACTCAGGACAATTCCCAAGTCCCAAAAAAACCCCTGTATTGCAACTGCTTTTCCCTCCTCCTGCCCCCAGAGCCTCCAATGGCCACTGGCTCCACATCAATGTTGTAATTTCTTCTATTGCTTGAATCACAACATCTATAGTAGAATACCAGTAAGTCCACACTAGTCCATAGCTCTTCCCCCCATCCTGAGGAGTGTGGGATACTGATGTCTACTCCAACTCCAAATGAGAGGGGGTTTATATACCATGGGGAACATGGATGGGATTATCTTGCCTGCAGCTGCAGAACCTCTCTATTCCCTGGGATGGCCATTGTCCCTCCTCATCTCCCCATAAGTTGTCCTGGGTGAGTCCAATGAGCTGTAGAGTAGGAGTTGCTATTCCACCAAGTTTCTGGGCCAAGGTGGCACATGGACAGAACAAAGTCTCCAGTCTCTGGATGTACACCTACAAACTCCAACAGCAAGTATAAGTTTGAAAAGAAGGGACAATAAGCCATGTGCAGGGAAAACATAGTTGAGTCCTACTCTGGCAGTCTCAGGAGTACAAACTCCAAAATAGAGCCCACTGTCAAGGCACCAAACTATGGAGCTATCTGCCTTGACATAGGACCTGGATGTATCCAGAGCCCTCAGGAGTCCCACTATTTGGCGTGATATCCACTTTGGAATTCTATGAGATCCTACTGAGATATGCATAAGTGTTACCTCTGGAATGACCTGAATCATTCTGAAGACTCTTAGCCATATAAACACATTTGTCTTTACCTTTTCCCCCTTTTATTCAAGGTCTTTTTCCAGTCACATTGCCAGTTGGCATTTGGTTGTAATCCCTTGGTACCAGGGAGGCTTACCCCAGGAGTCATGACCCATGCTGGGAGGAAGGTAATGCATTCTTATGCTGAGTTTGGCTTAGAGAGAGGCAACGTTTGAGAAACAAGGAGGCTCTCAGGAGGCAACCCTTAGGCACTCCATAACAATAGGCTAAGTTTCAATTTCAAGAGCAAAGACTTATAAGGCTAGTCATCAATATCAAGGGCCCAACAGTGGATCATCCTCCTTTGCCAGTCACTGCCCCTGCACTTGGGGGACTGTTGCTGCTTCCTTAGAGAATGTGGCAAAGCTCTCCAGGATGGGAATTCAGTATTCTCTCATTTATTGAGTGATTCTCCACCCACTGTGACAATGCCCCATGAACATTTGAACATTTTTATATACATTATATTTATGCTTAAGTGAATTTCCTCCCATGCATCCCCCATCCTTGACACCCCACACCAACGATCATCCTCCATCCCAGTTGTAACCCTTCTGTGATCCAAAACTTACCCAAAGAAGAAGCCATTATAATAGCTGAATAAAATTAATTTGAAAATGAAATAATTATGATAAGTTTATATGTAAGAGATAAAATACATAAAAATTTTAAAAACTGAAAATAAAATAAAATTAAAAGATTGGAATATTAAAAAATGAAAAATATAAAAAAAATTTTTTGACCCTTTGCCTTTCATCACTGGACTATCTGGTGACCAGTCTGTACTGTAGCACCTTCCCCCCCCCCCACCCCATTCTCCAGTGTCTCACTATTTTTCATTTTGTTTTCAAAGAAGTTTTAAATCACAGCAAAGTCACACACAGAATACAGGAGACTCTTACATACCCAACATTGTCCCCCATTCCTTCCCCCCATATTTATACCTTTTTATAGGTGGATGGTAGCATTGTTGTAACTGAAATCCAAATAGTGAAACATAACTACTAAATATTGTCAATGGTTTACACTATGGTTTACATTTTAGACCATACTCTTTTATAAATTTTGATGATAATTACCATGTCCTGTGTCCATCACTGTATGCTAATGAAGAACATTTCCACTCACCACTAAATGCCCCCTGTTTGATATATTCTATTCCTCCCACCGCATCCCAACGGGTCCCATGATGACCCCCTGGCTTGACTCATTGTGTGACAAGATTCATAGTTACATGCAACAAGAGGTCTTGACACACTGGTTTATTCTCCCCTTGCTCTTTGAACTGCCCTTTGAACTGTTCTTTGAACTTGCTCTTTGAACTGCCCTTGCTCTTGAGAGACTCATGCCTGTCTATTTCTGAACAAATCAGTCCTCCCAAAGATGGGAATCCAACTCCTTCCCGTTCATTATGTGGACCTCCACCCATTGACACAACACATTATGACAGAACGAACACTCACTCACTCCCTAGAAGCCTGCTTCAGGTGTGCCCTTTCCCAAATGCGCCCCCCCTCCCTTACTAACACCCTAAAGCAGTGACCCTTCCCTGTCATATCATATGCTTCTTCACAACTTCATTTCTTCTTACAGCTGCATAGTAGCCCATCATTTGTATACACCACAATTTGTTTATTCTTTCTTTGGTTGATGGACATCTGAGTTGTTTCCATCTTTTGGCAATGGTGAAAAAACACTGCTATGAACATTGGTATGCTTGTGTCACTGCTCTCAGTTCTTCTGGTTATGTACCTAGTAGTGGTATTGTAGGTCTCACGGCAATTCTATAATCAATTTCCTTAGGAAATGCCAAACAGTCCTTCACAATGGCTGTACTATTCTCCATTCCCACCAACAGTAAATAAGCATGCCTATCTGTCCACATCCTCTCCAACATTTACAGTTTTCTGACTTTTTAGTAATGGCTATTCTAATAGTTGTGAAATGTTATCTCATTGTAGTTTTGATTTGCATTTCCCTAGTCACTACTGATTTTGAGCATTTTTTCATGTGTTTTTCACCATTTGTATTTTTCTTTGGACAATTGTCTGTTCAAGTCTTTTGCCCATTTGTTTAATCAGATCTTTTATCTTTTTATTGTTGAGTTATAAGATCTCTTTATATTTCATGGATATTAAACCCTAATTGGATATGTGATTTCCAAATATTTTCTCCCATTGATTGGGCTGCCTTTTCACCATTTTGACACAGTCCTTTGAGAAGCAAAAGTGTTTAATTTTGAAGAAATCCATTTGTCTATTTTTTTTCTTTTTTTTTGGCTTGTTCTTTAGGTGTAAGATTTTAAAAATTACTGTCTACCACAAGACATGAAGATATTTTCCTATATATTTTTCTAGGAGTTTTATGGTTGTCACTTTTATATTTAGGTCCTTGATCCATTTTGAGTTAATTTTTGTATAAGGTATAATATAAGGGTCCTCTTTCTTTCCTTTGGATATGGATATCCAGTTCTCACAAAACTATTTGTTGAATAGACTCTTCTTGCTCAGCTGGGATGGCTTGACAACCTTGTCAAAATTTACTTGACTGTAGATGTGAGTGTCAATTTCTGAGTTCTCAGTTTGGTTCCATTGGTCAATTTGCCTGTGTTTATGCCAGTGCCAATCTCTTTTTACCACTGTAACTAAGTTATAAGCTTTAAAGTCAGGATGTGAGAGTCTTCCAAATTCATTCTTTTTTAAAAGACATTTTTAGCTATTTGGAACTCCTTATACTTCCAAATAAATTTCATAATTGGCTTTTACATTTCTGCAAAATAGGCCCAACAGGGATCTTGCTCTTATTTGCTCAATGTTGTCCTCTATGACTAGCACAAGTTCATATTAGCCAATGAGCCTGGGAATAAAGTGGAGAACACTGCTAATTTTTACCTTGAATTTTTGGTTTGTCTGAAGTCCCTTTGTCCACAGGGGATTTTGGAGGCCCTATGCCACAGTCAGAGTTATTGGGGGAAATAGGGGAGATTTGTACTACTTGGAACTTTTGCATACTGGTGCTGAGGAGACTGGAATCTCCAAATAAGGGCAAACAGATAATGCTCTCTAGATTTGGATTTCAATAGCTACCCTACTGAATGTATTGTTTTATATGTCTATTGTTTGTGTGCATTCCCAATTCCTGGTAGGAATTGCTGTATTGTAAGTCTTTATATTTACCTGAATCATGGGCTGTGGCTAATGACCTGAACTTCAGCCAGGCCACTGGCTAGCCTCAGATGAGCATTGAAAACAGCCATTCTTCTCTTGGGTACAAGACTTCTGGATCAAAATTGGCTCTATCCTAAAAAGTTTTTAAGTGTATGTGGATGCTCACCAGAAAGGCCCCTACACATTCAAAGGGGTACAAAACCAAATAGAAGACCATGCTTGTCAGTAAAATATAGAATTTGAATTATTATTCACTCCAGAGCAAAGAAATGTGTCTCTTAGATCCATGAGAAGATGACCTATAGGAATTCAGCCACCATTCTGCACTTAAACTACATTCACAGATTGTCACTGTCAACAGAAGACAATGAAACACATGGAAAAGTTGTGACAACTACTAAAATTATTGGCCAAGGGCAGTTCTCACTAGCCAATGACTGAGGGAGTTCCTACCATAGAGTTTGTGTGGCTTCTCATCACATCCAGTGTGTTTTGTTGGACCCTGTCTGCACTTGACATTGTCTTTCAGTTTGGCTTAACATTCCACTTACTTGAGCCATTCTATCTATGTCCTACAAGACTACATTTGTTTGTTGTTTTGGTTTCCTGAGCACATTACATCTGAAAATGTCTCTGGGTTTTCAGCCTAAGCTATACATCAATGGACAAAATTAAAATTCATTTAAAGAACTCCCCAAGCCACAGTGGAATTTGAGCACATTAGTGGACATTTAAAGAACAAGCTTAAATGTCTGATGGGAGGGGACATGATAATCTCAGTTTGGGCTACAAATGTAAAGTGAAAGGTCTTGAGTATAAATGCAGCAATTCCCATACAGGTACACATATGCTACATGTTTGATCAAGCTGTCTACCCCTCCCTTTGATTATATATGCTTCTTTTATAATTATTGATATCGCAGTCTCTGTGGGGTCTTGCAAGTATCTTCCATTCCCTCTGAACCCTTCCTGAAGACTAAAATAGCTGTTAGATCATGATGTCTATCAAAGAGCAAGAGGTGGAAGAAAGTAACCTACTATATTTTTCAGCCTGGATACACAGCATGGATATTTGCCTATGAAGACCTTGAAAACAATGGCTGTCAATTTGAGGTCTCCTACTCAAATTTTCCCTTCAGGTGGTCTTGTAACTTTTCCCCAATAGCCAAATACTGGGTATCAGTACATAGAATGGAAAATTTTATGCAACTACAATAAGATCCATGCCAAAAGATTTGAGGTCTATTCCCTGCCAGAGGGATAAGTACACTGTTCTTGCCAATTGCAGTTTATAGGGAGGAGTCACAGTGATGAAAAAGACATAAGCATCTTCAGGTGTGTGAGCCACAATATGGAAAGAGGGAAGAGGAGAATCCATTTTTTCTTCACTCACTCCCATGGTCTAGCTTGTGTGATTCCTTCCTCACCAACGTGGTTGGCATTCTTATTCCAGGTACTTGCCACCAATGAGATATGTAAACCACTGCCAAAATCTTGCAAATAAACCTATAACCTCTGTGACACTGAATAACACAAATTGACATTTACCTAACCATGGAGTTTTCTAATACCTGAATTACCCTAACCTCATTAATCTGAACCTGATGCAATGTCATCCTGGACACTGACAGCTCAGGAATGAAATGTATCCCTGAATATCAACTCACTTCTTTCACAACAGGGATAACTAGAATATTTGGAAAATGTGTGATCATTCTGGCCTGACTATAGGAATTGCAAGTGTTTGACTAGCAAGATTCATGGAGGTAAGCTACTCTCCCCATAGCAGACATGGTTGCACAGTCAATGTTTTGCAATTTTCTGGAAGGAGTTTTCCTCAAGAAATAAGATCCCCTGGGGGTCATATTCATATACATATCTTCTCTCCCAGATTAGGTACCTCCATTCAAAATCCTAATTATTAAGGGACAATCATTGAGGCACTTATCTCCACTTCGACTCAGTATTTCCCAGTCCTTGACCTCCCCTGTTTTATAGCCTTTTCCCCTCTATGTACATGAAAAGGAAGTAGCCTGTTGTTTGGTGCTCCTAAGAAGTGATACAAAATGAATAAAATGAACAAATTGTAGATCTCCTTGACTGCTTGGTTTAGATGGGAAAACTGGTAACACAAAATAATGGTAGTGTTATGGATGCTATAAATATAATAATTAAAGTGAATCAACTTTGAATAGACAGGGAGCTACCATACCAGAGAATCTGGCAGTGTTTATAGAAGAAATGATTATTAATTCAAATCACAGGAATGCACAAGCTTTGGACTGATAAATATAGTAGAGGGTAGTAAGAAAATTAGAGGGAGAAAGAATTTTATGTGTGGTAACCATAAACTGAAAAATATCCTGGGCTACTCAAAGAGCTAAATGAAGCTTGGTAGAGCTGGATTATTGAATGGAGACCAAAAGGAGCCAGAAATAAGAACAGGAAGTTCTACCAAGATTTGCAAATTAATCCCAAACTCTTAAGCAATAAAATAAAAACAATTTGAGGATAACTACTCAAGCTCCCAGGGCTAAAATACATTATTCTGGATAGTCATCTGAATGGACAGATACCTGGATGAATGAAACTATCAGTCACATTGGGTGATTAATATGTAATGATCTTCTCTCTATAATCACTTCTCTGATCTGTAAAGCACAAAATTTGTTTCAGTGAATTGTTTTTCTGAGAACATTAGTTCAACATTTCTCAATATCCAGTAGTATATTTTTCTTCATTATATATTCATTATTATGAATCAGCATACTCATAATATTTTTGCATATATTACTTCTATTAGATATATTTTTAATCAAATTATTGAAACATATTCATAAAATATACAGTCCATCAAAAGTGTAACATCAATGATATGTGGTATAATCTTGGAGATGTGGATTCATCACTTCAATCATTATTAGTTTGTTTTCATTTGTCCAATAATAAAAAGAATAATAACAAAGAAAACAAAACAAAACACCCCAGACAAAAAATTCCGCCCCTTAATAATCACCTCTCAATCTTTCTATCCTTCCCCTCCCATATATAGCTGCTGTTCTACTTCTCTTTCTCCAATTTGTTTGTATTATATTTTCTATAGATGGAGACAAAAATATGTAGTACCCCTTATCTAGTTTCTTTCACTTGGTATATTTACTTTTTTTTACTGTTAATGGTAGATTACTAATATATTACAATATATTACTGTCTATAGTTGTATTCTTGCCTGATATTAACATCTTACAGCATTAACATACATTCATTCTGTTTCAAAGAAAAACAGTATTATATATGTAATATTACACATATTCATATTTCACATGACATCTTGTAATGCTGTACAGTCCCATATTACATTTTTTAGGGTTCCTTCTGGTTTTACACATGATGATATCATTTTCCTTTCAACCATTATCATACCCATATATTAGCACTCCTAGTTACAATTACTATGATATGCTTTCATCATTTATATTCATTTCCAAAGATTTACAAACAATGTTGTTACCAATTCTTCACAGATTATACCTCAGCTTTCCATGCTCTAATGTCATTCCATTTTCTGGTGTCCTACATTCTTGTTAATTAAATCTCTGAATTTATACAATTTGTTCATCCATTCATCAGTTGATGAACACTAGATTTGTTTCTATATTTTGACAATTGTGAATAATGCCTCCATGAACATCAGGGTGCAGATGTCTGTTCATGTCACTGCTCTCAGTTCTTCTGGGTATATATCTAGTAGTGGTATTGCTGGGTCACAAGACAAAAACCAATATTCACATTCCTTATGAACTGCCAAAGAGGCTTCCAGAGTGGCTGTACATTTCTACCTTCCAAACTACAGTAAATAATAGTTCCTACCTCTCCACATCAATTTCAACACTTGTAGTTTTCGGTCTTTTGAATTGTGGTCATTCTAATTGATGTGAAATCATATCTCATTGTAGCTTGTTTTGCATTTCCCTAATATCTGGTGATGTTGAACATTTTTTCATGTGTTTTTCACCATTGTATATCTTCTTTGAAGAAATGTTTCATCAACTCTTTTGCCCATTTTTTAACTGGGTCATTTTTCTTCTTATTGTTGAGTTGTAGAATCTCTTTATATATCATAGAAATTAAATACTTTTCAGATATATTATTACCAAATGTTTTCTCCCATTGAGTCTGTTGCATTCCCATCCTTTGACAGAGTCTTTTGAGGTGTAAAAGTGTTTAATATAAGGAGGTGCCATTTATCCATATTTTCTCTCTTTTTTTTGCTTGAGATTTGGGTATAAGTTTTAAGAGTCCCACACCTTCCAGATCTTGAAGATGTTTCCCTACATTTTCTTCTAGTTGATTCATGGTCCTGGATTTTGTATTTAGGTCTTTGATGCATTTTTAGTTGATTTTTGTACAAGGAGTGAGATAGGAGTCTTCTTTCATTCCTTTGGTTATGAATATCCAGTTCTCCCAGCACCAATTTTTGAAGAATCTGTTTTGTACCAGTGAGATGGACTTGGTAAGCTTGTCAAAAACCAGTTGGTGGTAGAAGTGAGAGTCTAGTTTTGAACATAAAATTTTGTTCCATTTATTTAGGTCTTCTTTGATTTTTATTAGCAATGTTTTGCAGTTTTCTGAATGCAGATCATTTACATCTTTAGTTAAATTGATTCCTAGGTATTTGAGTCTTTTTGTTGCTACAGTAAATGGAATTTTTTCCTGATTTCCTCCTTGGTTTTTCAATACTAGTGTATAGAAACATTGCAGATTTTTGCATGCTGATTTTGTATCCTGCCACTTTCCTGAATCTGTTTATTAGCTCAAATATGTTTCTACACAGGTATTTGGAACTAGAAACATCTAGTGCAAGTTAAATAATTGTGGGGACAGTGGGCATCTTTGTCTTGTTCCTGATCTTAGAGGGAATGCTTTCAACACTTCCCCATTGAGTATGATGTTGGCTATGCATTTTTCTTACATACCCTTTATCATATAAAGGAACTTTCCTTCTATTCCTATCTTTAGAAGAGTTTGGGTTTTTTTTATCAAGAAAGGATGCTGTTTTTTTTTTTTTTTAATGCCTTTCTGCATCAATTAAGATAATCATGCTTTTTTTTCCCTTCAATTTGATATTGTGGTATATCACATTTTTTGAGTTTCTTGTTTTGACATGGACTTGCATAGCAGAAGTAAATTCCACTTGATCATGGAGTATAATTCTTAGTTGGATGCTTTTTGCAAGTACTTTGCTGACAAATTTTGCATTTATGTTTGTTAGAGATATTGGTCTGTAATTTTCTTTTCTTGTAATGTCTTTTCTTCCTTGTATTAAGGTGATGCTGGCTTCATAAAATATGTTGGGTAGTTTTCCCTCCTCTTCAATTTTTTGGAAAAGTTTAAATAGGATTGGTTTTAATTCTTCTCAAATTGCTTTGTAGAATTCACCTGTGAAATCATCTGGTCCTGGACTTTCTTTGTTGGAAGTTTTTTGTTGATGATTCAATCTCTTTAAATGTGATTGGTTTGTTGAGTTCTGGTATTTTTGCAGAATCAATGTAGGTTTTAGTGAAGTTCTAGGAATTTGTCCATTTCAACTAGGTTGTCTAATTTGTTGTATACAGTTTCTCATAGCATCCTCTTATGATACCGGTTATTTCTGTGGGTTCATTTATAACTCTCTCCCTTTCAATTCTGATTTTATTCATTAGCATCTTTTCTCTTTTATTCTGTTTGTCTAGCAAAGGGTTTGTCAATTTTATTGATCTTCTCAAGGAACCAGCTTTTGATTTTGATCATTTTCTCTTTTTTTTTTTTTGGTTCCAAATTTCATTTATTTCTGTTCTAATCTCTATTATTTCTTTCCTTCTGCTTTCTTTGGTTGTGTTTGCTGTTCTTTTTCTAGTTCAGATGTTCAATTAGGTCTTTTATGTTAGCTGTTTCTTCTTTTTAATATAGGCATTTAGGGTTACAAATTTCCCTGAACACTGCCTTCATGATACCCCATAATTTTTGGCAAGTTGTGCTCTCATTTTCGTTCATCTTGAGATATCTTCTAATTTCTCTTACTATTTCTTATCTGACCCACTGATTGTTTGGGAATGTGTTGTTTGGCCTCCATACAATTTTGAAATTCCTCTTTCCTGCCGATTATTGATTTCCAGCTTCATTTCATTATGCTCTGTGAAAGTGCTTTGTATAATTTCAATCTTTTTATATTTATTCAGACCTGGATTGAGACCCAACATATGGTCTATACTGAATAAAGATCCATGAGAATTTGAGAAGAATGTATTCTTCACAAATTTGGGATGTGACATTCTGTATTTGTCTGTTTGGTCTATTTCATTGATCATATTGTTCAAGTTCTCTGTTTCTTTGTTGCTCTTGTGTCTCATTGTTTTAATGATGTGAGTGGTATGTTGCAGGTTCTAAGTATTATTGTAGAGATGTCTCTATCTATCTTCACTTTTGCCAGAGTTTGGTTCATGTGTATTGGGGCAATCTGATTAGGTGCATATATTTATAACTCTTACTCCTTCTCGGTGGATTTTATCTTTTATTAATATATAATGGCCTTCTGTATCTCTTATAAATTTTTGCATTTAAAATCTGTTTTGACTCCACTCAGACATATTCTAGTTTGGAACCAACACAGATGAGCACAAGGCTTTATTTGTAGATACCATCTTCTATTTTTGACATGGATCATGTATTGTTTCAGACACAAGGATGGTTGTTACATGTGGCTCTTACTAGATCTGTATCTCTCAGCTGAATTAAGCATTTGCAGTGGGTGTGTCAGTGTTAGGAAGCCATGGCACTTTACATTTTCTGTTTAAGAGAATAAAAGGTAAATTATTTTCTTCATTTCATGTTTTACATGGAACTATTCAAAAGAAATACAAAGCCATTTCACACAGCTATGACTACCTCCTTGCTAATTTGGACTCATCTTGCACCTTTCTCTACTGTCAGGGTTGCTAAGCAAAATATCTTCAAACTGAAAAAAAGTTCACTGGATCACCCATGTTGGCACCTCTTATGCATTATGTGAGAAGACAACAAACCCATATATTTCTATGTAATCATCTTCTTCATTTTAAATCTCTTTTCATTTGTCATGATGCCACAACATTTGGTGGGCCCTTGATATAAAAACAAAAAATCTGTTTTGACTGATTTTAGTATAGCTACCCCTGTCTTTTTTGGTTGCAGTTTGCATGGAATATCTTTTTCCAAGCTTTTACTTTCAGCTGCTTTGTATATCTGGATCTAAGGTGAGTTACTTGTAGACAGGATATGAGTGGTTCATATATTTTTTATCCATTCTGTCAGCCTGTATCTTTTGACTGGAAAGTTTAATCCATTCACATTCAATGATATTCCTATAAATGCATTATTTCCCTCCTTTGTTCTTTGGCCTTCATATGTCATATCTTACTTTCATCTGTCATTTTTCACTTTTGGTTATCTCTTTTGATAGTCAATTCTTCTACACTCTCCTTCTATCTTCTCCCTCTTGTCTTTTTCTCTTGGGCTGCAGGGTCCCCTTTAGTGTTTCCTTCACAGTTGGATTCCTTTTTAGGAAAACTCATATTTTCTGTTTATTTACAAATGTTTTAAACTCACCTTCATATTAGAAAGATAAATTTACTAGATAAAGAATTCTTGGCCTGCTTTTTTTTCTCTTTCAGTATCCTAATTGTATCATAACATTGTCTTCTCTTCCACCCACATGGTTTTCAATGTGATATCTGCACTAAGTCTTACTGGGCATCCTTTGTATGAGATGGTTTGCTTCTCTCTTGCTGCTTTTAAAATTTTCTCTTTTTCTTTAGCATTTGACATTGAGTAATATGTGTCTTTGAATAGGTCTATCCAAATTTATTCTGCTTGGATTATGTTGTACTTCTTAGACATGTATATTAATTTCTTTCATGAGTGTTGGGAAATTTTTCTGTCATTATTTCCTCAAATATTCTTTCTGACCCTTTGCCTTTCTCTTCTCCTGGAACTCCCTTGACACATATGTTGTTGTGTTTCATGTTACCATTCAACACCCTAAGTCCCTCATCAATTGTTTCCAATCTTTTCTCTTCAATTTCAGCTGTTATTTCTTCTACATCACATTCTTTCTTCTAAAATCATCCAGTCTGCTGTTATTTATATGCCTCAAATTTGTTTTTAATCTCACCTATTGTGTCTTTCATTCCCATAAACACTATTATTTTCTATTCAAATGTATCACTCTACCAAAGGGGTGCTTATGCAAAGTATCAGAAATTGACACCATGTTAGTGGGCCTTACCTTGGAATATATGATAACCTATCTTTCCAATGTATCAGAGTTAGACTATTTATAATTTTCCTATATATGGTTCTTTTGTCTTATTTATTTAAACTTATAATTAGCACTATACATATTAAATAAATGTCCCAGGGGCTTAAATCTTCACACTGTTCATATGCTGGTTGAGCCCTTAATCTCAGCAAAGTTACAGCCAACATCTAATCTCTAGTTCATTGGACTCACCCAGAAAAATGAACAAAGGGATGATGATGGACAATGTCCATCTCCAAAAAATAGAATGAATCTACAACTGCAAGCAAGATATTTCCATACATCTGCCCCATAGGATCTAAGGCTCATCTCAATCAGAAGCAGAGCAGACAACACCATCCTCAGATTGAGGAGTGGCACAAATATAAGGGCACAATGACTAAGGAAGACATATTATTCTAGTAATGGAATACCTTGTAACATTGATATAAAAACAGTGGTCCCCAGAGGTTCTGAGAAGAGGGAGAGGGAAGAATAGGTGAAGCATGGGGTATTTTTTGAGCATTGGAATTGTTCTGCATGATATTACAATGATGGATACAAGCCATTATACATTTTGTCAAAACCTATAAAACTGTGTGATGCATATGGGAAACCATAATGTAAACTATAGACTATGCTTAGTAATAATGCTTCAATTGTAATAAATATACCAAACTAATGAAAGATGTTGTAAATGAGGAAAAGCATGGGAGGGGGTGGGGTACTCCTATATTTTCACTGTAACATTTATATAATCAAAAGCTCATTTAAAAATAAATTTAAAAAATAAACAACTGAAATCCTCCCTAAAGTTTAAAGATAGTGTGTTGGTTAGGAATCTATGGAATCCTGGCAATTCATACAATAATGTCATTGTTTCTTTAATTTTTTTTTTCACATGGCTAACAATTTCAGAACAACAAAATGTTAGACATGTAAGAACCATTCTTTATGAATCACCTATAAAGGGACACTTTGAAAGAACAACATATAAAGTTTTTTTAATCCTTTTCTTTCTTCTTTTTTTGATTAATGACTTTTATTTATTTGAATATACATTCATGTCTGTTCAATGTTATACCTTTTGGAGTTTATGAATTATACATCTTTTTAAGATATTTTCTTGCTATTTATTTTTATTATGTTTTAGAAAGGTATTGATATATGGAGGATGGTGGGGAAATCTCCTTGGCCATTGAGAGTTTGAGAAGCACCATTCAAATGGATATATTCTGTACTTTCTGCCTTCCACTCCTCTTCTCCTCCTCAGATTAATTCCATCTCAAATTTATAAAGATTATTTAGCATGTCATTATACTTCTGGCCATATTTTTGGACCTGAAATTTTACATAACTTGAGCCATTTCCATAACTAAGTTGTTTTAGACTTGAACTGAGGAAATCACTACTTTTCCACTGAGATGCAAGCTGTAACTTCATCGTGCATTTGAAAAGAATCAGTGTGTTTTAAGTATAACTGAGGAAACCTTCAGAGAGATGTCAGTGAAAAAAGAAAACAATGTAATCCATTTGTAACACTATTGGGTACACTTTTAGAACTAGAACTAAAGCCTTGAATAAGAAATTCAAGATCCCTATTCAAAGAACTTAATTTTTGATTAGGGATATAAACATAAAACAAAATAGTTTAAAAAGTATAATAAAAATATGAAAGGATGACATTCTAGAATGTTAAGGGGACTGTTTTAGTGATTATTTCTGAAGACTCTGAAAAGGTAATATTATGATAGAAGTATTTGTGGGAGGATGTCTTGTTTTCCATGTGGAAAATAATATGTACTTCATATGGTAGTTAATGTTAGAGCTAAAATATAATAAAAATGCAAATATTAAAGACAAAGCTGAATATAAGTGAATAATAAAGAAAAATTAATGGACTTTTTCCTGATCTAAAGTAAGATACAAAAAAAAAATTTTTTTTTTCCAAACTTGAATTTCAGTGTGTATGAGAGTGTGACCTTGGGGAGAGGGGGGCCTTGAAACCTTTTCATCCTATAGTCAATGGGGCTGAGCTGATTATATACAATTAGTTCAGTAATATTCTCAACCAAGTAGTATATGCAATTGTAGGTCTTTTAAAAGATACTATAGTATTACTTATATCACTTCTACCCATAACCACCTTCTATTACTATCTTTTTTTTTTTTTTTTAAAGATTTATTTTATTTTATTTTATTTATCCCCCCCTTGCCGCTTGTGTTGCTGTGTCCATTCGCTGCATGTCTTCTCTGTGTCTGCTTATCTCCCCCTTGCTGTGAGGTCTTGCAGCATCAGCCCACGGTGCCTCGTGAGCCAGCCTGCCCTCACAAGGAGGCCCCGGGAAGCGAACCCAGGGCCTCTCATATGGTAAACGGATGCTCTAGCCACTGAGCCACACCCGCTTCCTGCCGTGAGGTTGCTGCATCAGCCCACCGCACCGCTCAGGCCGGCGTGCCCTCACAAGGAGGCCTCGGGACGCGAACCCGGGCCTCCCATATGGTAAACGGGGGCTCTATCCACTGAGCCACACCCGCTTCCCTATTACTATCTTAAAGTTGAATTTTTCTCATTTTTTATTAGAGAAGTTGTAGGTTTGCAGAAAAATCATACAGAAATTACAAATTTCCCATGTACTCCCCACTCACACACACAGGTTTCTCGATTAACATTTTACATTAGTGTAAGAACTTTGTTAAAATTATTGAAATGTTATTAGAATTATACTAACTATAGTCCATAGTTTAAATTAGGGATCAGTGTTTATGTTGTACTGTTCTAATTTATTTTATTTTATTCTTGTATGATGCATACAACTTGAATTTACCATATTAACCAAATGCAAATGTAAGATTCAGTGGTGTTAATAACAATCTCAATTTTGTGCTACCATCACCACCATACATTACCAAATGTTTCCATCACCCCAAACAGAATCTCTGTTCTCATTAACCATGAACTTCTATTCCTTAACTCCACTACAACCCTGGTAACCTGTATTCTACCTTGGGACTCTATGAATTTCCATATTCTAATTATTTCATATAAGTGAGATCATGTAATATTTGTCTTTTTGTGCCTGGCTTTTTCCATGAAATATGGTATCTTTAATGTTCATCATGTTGTCTCATGCATGAGAACTGCATTCTCTTTTATGACTGACTCATTTTCTATTGTATGTGTATATTACATTTTGTTTATCCAATCATCTTTTGATGTACTCTTGGGTGGTTTTCATGTTTGGGCAATTGTAAAAAATGTCATTCTATCAGTATGCATATAAAAATTACTTTTAATTGATATAAAACATCTTTAACAAACAACTGCTCATAAACCCAAACTATTATGATAACACAATTGTTACTGTGTCATAATTTGGAATACATGCCATTTTAAAATACCTTGTGATTAGGTTGGAATCATTCTTGTTGAGTCTGAGTATCCACAGGGTTGATTCACAAAACTTCTGTCACATGTACCTCAGCCCTTTGAGAAAGTTCTGTCCCTTAGACAAGGTGTCCTTCAGTGCATCTTTCATGGATTCATTCCATAGACTGAAGATGAAGGGATTCAGGAGAGGTGTGATCACACTGGAGAGGATAAAGAGGATTTTGTTGAGGTGCAGGTGGCTCTTCTGTGAGGGACATAAACAAAAATGGAGATCCCATAGGCCATGGAGACCACAGTGAAGTGAGAGGTACAGGTGGCAAAGGCTTTGCAATTGTCCGTGTACTGAGGGTATCTTCAGAATGGTGGAGATGATATAAACATAAGAGACCAGTGTGAGTGAGAGGGAGCTGATGAACAGGACAAGAGAACTGAGGGAATCCATAAGCTCAATGGCATGTATGTCAGCACAGGCCAAGTAGAGGAGGGGAGCACTGTTACAGAAAAAGTCATCAATCACATTGGGGCCACAATATGGCAGTCTTATTTTTAGGATGGTGGATGGGAAGATGAGGAAAAAACCACCCACCCAGGAGAAGATGACAAGATGGGTACAGAGTGTGTTGGTCATAATTGTAGGGTACTGAAGGGGACTGCAGATGGCCACATAGTGATCATAGGACAAGACAGAAAAAAGGATAAACTCAGTGCATCCAAAAAGGAAGTAGAAATAAGACTGTGCAAAGCATCCTCCAAATGATATGGTCTTCCTCTCTAATTGGAAGCCTGCCAGCATCTTGGGAACAGCACAATTGTGGTTAATATTTCACTGAAAGAGAGATTACTGAGGAAAAAATACATGGGTGAGTGAAGCCTGTAATCCACAAGAATCAGGGTAATGATGAGGATGTTTCCAAGAATTGTCACCAAGTAGGCCAATAAAAACACCAATAATAGGAGGCCCCCAAGTCCTCTGGTTGTGGGTATCCCCACAAGAATAAACTCAATCACCAATATCCAGTTTCCCATTTCCTTGTCTACATCCTTATTTACTGTAAAGAGAAGTGAAGAAGATAAATAAGTGATATGAATCACTCATTAAACACAGAATTCAAGACAAATTTAGAAAAGGTTATTTTAGTCATTTTCAATGAATCAACATTATGGTTGGGTGAAATGTTTCTCTATAAAAATTAAGATATAGTTATATGAAACTCAGCTTCTCTAACACCTTTCTCTTTTATATTACCTAGTTCCCACAGGAATATGTGTTAAAAATGATAAGAGACCTAAATATTTCATCAATAAAACATTTGTCATGTCAGTGTTTTGATAAATATACCAATAAAGTATTTAGTTACTACTTGTACATATCAGAATGGCTTATTAACAAAGTTTCAAAGTGTACCTTGTAGGGACTGCAGCGCATAAGAAGTTGAGAGGACATAACTAACAGTACCAGCCTCCAGGTCCAAGTCTTTGATTTGCAACTTCATCTCCAAAGGTCACACTTGAGAGTGGGCACATGGCTTCCAATTAAATGGAAGTTCTTTCCTTTATGTGATTTTAATAGTCAGGCTGCCAGGAAGGGCGAAGAAATAACAATGAATTAGACTGACCTTCAGATACTTTAGATGATTATATCTATAGCCTTAAAGAGTGCTTCCTCCATTCAAACCTTTATCTTCTTTTGAATTACTTTGAAATCCATTGAGATTTAATCTACCCTTAAATACCTTGTAGATCATGAAAAAAGAATATGTAAAAAAGACAAAATTGTAACACTGTTTCCAATACTTGAATAATTTTATTTTAATATTTTTTGAAAACAGGAAAGTTCAGCTAAGGGTTGGAGTTGAATTAGTCACAGGTACAAAAGATCTGACACAATATTTCTATCTATGAAGATTAGAACCAACAGTGGTTTATCTAGCATAAATTTCCAATGATTTGGTAGAGTGTACACAAAGTTTTAAAAACAATAATATAAAAGGAAAGGGTAGAAAATTATAAATTATTTGCAGATTAAATAATTTCAACAATCATGAGAGGCACCAAACAAGATTTTCTAAATAAAGAAAAGGAGGAAAATGAAGTAAATATAGTCAATATGCAAATAACAAACTATCTAAAGCAAATGAACTATTTGAAAATAGTGATCTAGTTAATAAAAGTACAGTAATAGGAATGTATCAATAAACATGAATTGATTAATCTTCCTAGTTAAGTCTCAAAAACAAGAACAAAAAACCCTATGTGGCTATATGCTATTTGCCAGAAAACATAATGGATCAAAAATACTAAATGTAAGCATATGGCTAAACACATCAGGAAAAAAAAAACAAAAAACAAAAAAAAAAAACAGAAGAAAAAGAGTAGAAATTAGTTTGGTACTATTAAGAGCAGGAAAATTATTTTTCAGTGCAGAAAATTCAAAATGAGTTTTTGAAAAAGCAGATGTTGATTTTGGGAAATGATACAATATCTGATAAATGTTGAAATTTCATGAAACTATATGACATTAGAGATCACATCATATTCACTATAGGAAATTAATTAAATGCAGAGGTGGAAATAAATAACATAGTAATGAAAACTTTGTTGCATTTTTTATATTTTAAAGATTCAAAAAGGAAAAAAAGAGCAAAATATGTGTTAATAATATTTTTGGCCAACTCTTTAGAAGTAAATAATATGAAATTCAAACATTGGTATAAATCGAATAATTGGTTATATCCCTTAATGGGAACCAATATTGCAAAATTATTTATTAAGGTTAAATTCCAAATAAATTGCCAACATGACATTCTTTTCAGAAGTAACCAAAATATTTTAAACTTAATCATAAAAAGTCTAATTATAAAGAGTCTATTTTTAAACAGTGCATTAAATATTTCATAAACTAGGCATTATTAATATTATTTATATAGAAAAATAATATTTAAGTTAAATATCCCACATTTCATAAAAGCACATTTAACTATTTTTATTTCTTTCATGGAAAACACTGTAGAGAAAAAATGTCAGGTCACACAATAGGAGATTTAAATGAGGACATTCACTGTCTAGAATAAATTCTCTTTAAGAACTCTATCTGGAGACCGGAAACATTGGAGTAGTGCAAAGAAATATTAGGCTAACCAGGAAGAAAGAGAGAAGGGTAGGCTGTGAGCCATCACCCATATGGACATTATCTATGGTAAATTGAAAGAGTATATTTACATATTGAAGGATAGGACAGGTGGGTAGAGATTTTACTAGTGGTACAAGATTAACAGGTGGGTAGATTAGGAAGGTCAGATTAGAATAACCAGGACATGTAAAAATGAA